>CAJVPL010000921.1:0-18359 GCA_910591945.1 Ambispora gerdemannii | reverse complement strand
AATATTTATTAGTAAAAGTGAAAACTTTTATATAAAAAGAAAAATATATATTTTACTATATTTAATTAATAAATTTTTATATTATTATATTGTTTTTAATTGTCATTGTATATATAATTAAATATAATTAACAAGTATAAAATCAAATTATTTTTGATTAAATTTGAATAAATCATAAAAATTATATAAATTAAAAATTATTAATAATAAAATTAATAGAATTATATAAATTATAATAATAAATACTAAATTATATATTTAAATTATATAAAAAATTATATAATTTCAAATTTATTTAATAAATAAATAAAATAATTAATTATTTATAAAATAATTATATTATAAAATATTCTAGTTATAATAATATGTTATTAAATGCTAATTTATTTTAAAACTTGTTGAAAAATTATATAAGTTATAGCAATTATAATAGTTATAGAATTTGTTAAATATAATTTATATTTAGTATTTATTTTAAACTTGATTTAATATTAAAAAAAATACTAAAAATAAGTTTTAAATAAATTAATTTTTTTTAATATTTTGAGTAAATATTTATATATTATTAAATTATATAAAATAAAATTATATTAATAAAATTACCTAAATTATTAGATTAATTTATATTAAATTGCAAGAAAATTAGAAAAATCAAACTAATATTATTAGTATTCAAAAAAAGATTAATAATATTTTTGAATAATATAATTTTTAAATTAGTAATATAATTTGAAACAAGTAATAAAGATAATATTTAAATTATAATAAATAAAAATATTTGAACTAAGTAAATATATATAAGAATTAATATATTTGATTAATAAGTAAATTTATTTCTTAAGTATTAAATTGGTATTTTTAATATTATTATTTTTATAAAAGTAAAATTAATATAAAAATTTTTTATTATTTAATATTATTTAAAGTTGTTAAAATTATAAAAAATTCAAAGAATAATATATTTAAAATTAATTTTATTTATCAAAAAGAGAATTAGATTTGTTTCAAAAAATAATAATAAATTTAGTATTTGAAATATTTAAAAAAGATATAATATTTATAATATCATAATCTAAATAGATATATCACTATAATAATATTTAATTTTATTTTTATTAATTAATTAACTAAATATATTAGTTTATAAATTAATTATTAGTTAAATCAAATAATATTTTAAATATTCTAAGTAAAGAGAAATAAAAATTTCAGATTTTAATATATTATTATTATATATAATCTAAAAATTATTTATTATAATATTTTAAAGAATATTAAATTTAAATTTATATTATTATATAATTAATAATTTTATTTTTATTTTTATTTTTAACAATAACAAATTCAAAAAGATTATAAAAATCTAACAAAAAAGAAAATTAAATAAAGATAAGTCAAAAGTAAAAGAAATTATTAGTAAATTATTAAAAGTACAAAGAAAAAAATATTATTAATAAAATTTTTCTAATAATAAAGTAATAAAATAATAATAATAAAATAATAATATTATAATTATAAATTTTATATATATAATAATTAATATTTATAATAATTTTTATATGCTTATAATTTATATATAATTATTCAAAAAAATAAAATTTACTTTGTAATTAATTTTTTAATACTTTGTTTTTATTTAAATATTTTATATTTTACAAAACAAATTTAATAAATTTTGAAATATTTTTTTAATATTAACAATTTGTAATTTTTATATTAGTATTTTATAAAAATTTAATTTTAATTAATAAGTAATAATTTATATGATTAATAGTATTTATATACTTTTTTAAATTTAAATTAAATTTTAGATATTTCAAATATTCTTATTCAATAAAAAAGAGTATTAAAATAAAAAGTAAACTTATTTTCTTAGAATATTATTAAAATATTCTAAAAATATTTAAAATAAGCTAATAAAAAAAGTAAATTCAAAATAAAATATAAATTTATCTTTTTAAAATATTATTAAAATATTCTAAACAATTTGAAATAAATCAAAATTTTTTTATAGTTTAATATTTGAAATTATTAAATTTTATATTTATTTATACTTTAAATATTTTAAAAATTAAATAAATACTATTTTTACTAATAAAATAATTCAAATAGTTTTACAAAAATTATTTGTTTAAAAATAATTTTTTTTACAAATTATTAATTAAGAATAATTAGATATAAGTTATTTATTAAATATAAATAATAAAATTATTGAAAAATCAGAGTTTTTTAAAATATCAAATTTGAAATAGATTTGAAATTATTTTAGAACTAAAATAAATTTGAAATTATTTGAATTAAAATAGTTTCAAAAAGATTATTAATTTTGAAGATAATTTTATTTTACAAATTATTTATAAACTTATTATAATTAAATAATTTAACTCTTTTTGAATTAGTAATTTTTAAATTTTTGAAATTAATTTAGAACTAATTAATATTATATTTTTTTATATTAAATAATTTTTTAATAATTTTCTTACTTAAAATTTTTTTATTATAATTAATATTAATTAAAAAATATAAAAGAAAAAAATAGAAGTAAAAATAATTATAATTAAAATAAAAAATAAAATATTTAATATTTAATATATATTTTTTTATTTTATTATTTTTATAAAATAACTTTTTTTCACTTTTTTAATATAATTATTTTAATAATTATTTTAATAAATTAATAATAAATTTTTTTATTTTATTTTAATTTTTATTATAATAAAATTTTTTATTTGTTTATTAATTCTTTTTTGAGATTGATTTACTTTTTATTTTATGCTTTATTTTGAAAATATTTTATTTTGAAATATATATAAATAATAATTAAATATTATTTTTTAACTATATTAATTATATAAAAACAAATTTTTATTTAATAAAAAAAATAAAAGTTATTATTATATTATAAAAAAATAGAAAAATAATATTAAAAAGTAAAAAGAGAAAGAAAAAAGAAAAATTAAATAAATTATTATTTTTTATTTAATAAAATAATCTGCTAATTTTTTTAATATTCATAATCTTAACATATTTATTTTATATAAATTATTATTTTAAATATTATAATTTTATATATAATATTTATTTTATATTCAAAATTTAAAATAAAAATTATTAATTTTATATAGAAATAAATTAAGAAATTAATAAATATATTGTTTAATTAATAAAAAATATATCAAACTTATTAAAAAAGTAATTTATTTTAGAAAATATTTAGAAAGTATAATAAAATTATAAAATTTATTAATTTTCTTTAAAAATAAATTAAAAAATATAATAAAATATATTTAAATTATAAAAATTATTGATTTTTTTGAAAATAAATCAAGGAATTTAATGGATATATTAATTAATGAATTAAAATTATAAAATTTATTGATTTTTAAGAACAAAATATGAAATTAGCTAAAATATAAAAATATTAATTCAGAAATAATCAAATATATAATAAAAAAATTAAAATTATATAAATATCTTTCAAAAAAAAACTGAATTTTTAGTTTTTTAGATAATTTTCTAAACTACAATTTTAGAGAATTTTTTAATAAAAAATAATTGTATTTTGTTTAATATAAATTATAGAATATTAAAATAATATATCCAAAGTAACCAAATTATTTTGATCAAAATATCTTGTTATTAAATTAATTATTCTGAATATAAATATTATTATTTGCTTTATCTTATTTAAATGAATTAATTAATATTATTTATATTTGAATTTTCCAAGATATTATATTTAAAAGTGACTGTTATTTTATAAAAAACTAATTTAAAATATAGTAACGATCAAAAATAATGCAATAATATTAATCTATTAATTAAACATAGTAAAATACAGATTTTCTCTTTATATTAAAGTTTTCAATTTTATTAATAAATATTTAATATTTCTACATATATTTTTTAGATTTAATCTGATGAAGTTGTTCTAATTGCATACAAAATTAATTATTTTTTTATAATTAAAACATGTAAAAAATAATTAACTTTATATGCAATTAGAACAGTTTTATCAGATTAAATCTAAAAAATCTGAAAAAATATATGTTAAATATATGATATTATCTTTATTTAATATAAAATAAAATCTATATTTTACTATATTTAATAATAAATTTTAATGTCATTGCATTATTTTTGATTGCCACTGTATATCTAATTGACTTTATGTCATTCTTGTTAATAGTGACTGAACAAAGTATTATTCTATTAATATATTATGTAACAAAATGGTCAATAAAAATAAAATTCTAATTCATGTAATAAGAGATTTTCTGTTATTTTGCTTTATAAAGTGTCCACATAATTTTGGCTATCTCTGTAAAAAAGAAAAAGACTGAATATGAGTCAAAATTTCTGGTATCACAATAAAAGCGATGCAGAAAATAAAACATTCAGAAAATTCTAACTACTATTTTTTTTTTACATAATAACTTCGAATTAGACTAGCTTTGTAGAGAATTTTGCAGCCTCAGGATCATAATCGCCGGAAATTTTCGGATTTTCAATCTCTATTAAAAATCCGCACTAATTAGGATCTTATAATGCTAAAGACACATGCACACACAAGAAAGTGTATTAAAATTTTATGCAAGAAAAGAAGAGTGATTTATTTTTTTAATGTTTTCGACTGATGACTTGTTAAATCTAAGAGCAAAAAACTACAGTGAAAGATACGTTAGCAAAAAATTCTGTTATAGTCTGGAAAATTAATCAATGAATTAGACTGAAACTTTTTATGAATCATATTAGTTATTAGTGCGGTATTTCAAATAGAGAATAATAATTATGAACTTTACCAAGCGGTTAAACTTAATGTGTGTTTATTGTCTTCTCATAGTACATAATTCGTAATTACGGAACAGGATTTTCGGGTGTTATTTTAAAATTGTTTTCGGAAATTTATAAATTTGGTACTACATAATTGTTATTCAGAAAATAGATGACACATGGATACCTAATTGAATGTCATTCAGAAAAAATAATGTCATTCAGAAAAAAATAATGTCATTCAGAAAAATAAATGACACATGTCATTCAGAAAATAAATAGCCACGGAATTTATCTAAACATACTCTCAAACTGGATGATATTATTTTGAGTCGGGCAGGGTCTCGAGTCATCAAGTCATCATCATGATGGTAACTCGCATAGATGATAAAAAACCGTTTCGCATCATCACTTGATACATGTACGTATGTATGTATGAAGTTATTTGGCATTAATTTCTTGCCTATTTAAGCAATAAAATATTCCGGTGTTGATTGATACTAAAAACGTTTACGTAGTTACATCATATCGATATCGATGTCGATATTATTCTGCAACAGGGAACCCATTGTGTTTCATCGACGGTACATTCCAAAAATAGTCATGATTTTACATGAAGTAAGGCAAAGAAATAAACTATTTTGTATTCATGTATGTTTATAGAAAGAAAGAGATGGTCCGTATATGTGATAACCCCGACATTAGTGGTAAGATGGTTCCCACTTCGCGTAAGCAAAAAGCATATTTGTCTAGGTGCGTGGCTTCACGGGCTTTTATGGACGGAAAAATGCACAGGTATTGTGCACACTTTTGTGTTTACGGTTGGTCGCGGTTTCAGTTTTAGCATTTCGTTCGTGTTATTCATAGAGGCTTGTCATTTCTATCACAATGTGACAAGCGCCAAAATTGACATCACTTTCTAGGAAAGCAGTAATATGAAGCAGTAATATGAGATGGCAGTTTTAATTTAATAAATATATATATGGCTGATGATTGTTTTTGTTTCACTTAATCATCCGTCAAATAAATAACGATAACACATAATCAGATGTAAAGTCAAAAATAATCTATTGATCACATGTACGACTATTGTTGTGTGCAAGTTTCATTGTATCTCTGATTTAGAACCAGAAAGAAGAATCCAAGAAACCGGAGTACATAATTGAATTTTTTGATCAGGTGAACGACTGCGTGGGTAAGTCAGCATACACATACCGATACACATACATTTACATGAATAGGAATGAATAAAAAAAGTCACCAGGTTAAATAATAAAAAATAAAAAAGACTGAATATGAGTCAAGAATTCCGTATCACAAACAAAGCAATGAGAGAAAGCAAAACATTACAAGATCTACAAACATCCATAAAAAGTAAGTACTGTATATCGATTTAGAATGCTAAAGGTACCTTTATTCGAAGTCATGGCATTTTTCATATCGATATGCACAATCCGGAAGAAAATACTACCATTTTCATCATTGATCCACATAATAGACGTTTCACGGAGTGGTATTGGTATACATCAATTTACTACGCCCAATGATTGGTATCTATTAATAATTACATATAATTGATAATGGTCATAAAATAGGAATATTCAGTATTTCATTGATACATGTGTAAGGGGCGAAGTGTGTGTGTGTATCAGTATCAAATAAGGGCTTACGCTAGCGTTAGAGTATAAATACATGTACAATAGATGAATTAAACAAGCAAAAAAAAATTTTCACTGTAATAATTAATGCTTTTTATCAAAAAAATCGTAACGCGAACAGAACATTTAGTAGCATACAATTTTTCTATTTAAAACACGAACAGGCCAAATCTTCTAAAAAAAATTAGTTCTTATTTTTTACCGTTCTAAAGTTTCTCTGAAATGGCATTTTACTCACATTGGTACGAACAAAGCGTCTCAAAATCAAAAAAATCCGCGAATAGCAACGGAAAAGCTGCGCAGACTTGCAATATCTTTGATAAGAGTCAAACAGACTTAATAGCAGCACAGGTTACCGTTTCTTCGGTGCAAGACAAACTTATCTACAATTTGGAAATTATTAAACCGACAGACAGCACAAAAACTGGTCTTTTTTCAACTGAATTCTCAACAAATAACCACAAAACCTCATCATCATCATCATCATCATCATCATCGAGTGCATACTATACTTTTCCACAACGACCAACATTATCATCACCACCACGATCAAGAAAACACACACGAATAGTAAGCACCGTCTCGGATACTTGCTCGACGTCTTCTACGACAAGTCAATTATCAGAAGACTCGCTTTGGGATGATTGGGTTGTAAAATTCATTAATAACCAAGTAGTCGACGAAGATTCATTAGAAGAATGGATTTTCGATACAACATCTTAAGAATATTTTATGACAAATACAGCTCAGCTACAAATAATCACCACATCATTTAACAAGACAATTTCAATTTTTATCCGATTTTCTAGCATATGCTCTCATTATCATACATATCATATATAGATGCTGTATATTCCTAGATGTAATAATCTTTTCGTTTTTTTTTATTATTCTTATTATATTAAAAAAACTACGAGTGTATGTGCTTTTTTTTGTGTAAATATTACAACTGTTACGACGAGAGAAATTAATTAATAAAATTTAATTTTGACTAAGATCTATCGAGTATTGGGCATGAAGCCAAAAACAGCACATGCAAATTTTGATACCATCGTTTGTCGTAACGGTAATACGTAGTCAAAGAACGTCTTTGTCAACCATGTACAGTACGTACCAAAATCATGCTACTTTCATTAAAAATATGCACATTTTGCATCATTGTTTACGTTAGTCATTTTTAAAAAACCTGTTGTCAGTACAATGACGGTTATTTTCTTGTATTATCACTAATGTTAACGTTAATAAGACAATATTGACATATTATAATGGAATAATGATTTTCACAAGAATATGAATTGGCGAATACGTAAATAATAAGTTCACGTGGACGAGTAATATTGTTGTGAGAGAAAATACTTCTTTTTTAGTGGCAAAGTTTTTAAGGAGTCTTAGTTCAAACGAAGAAGAGTGCTGTAAAAAGAGGGAAAAAAGGAAAATCAGATTAAAATCACCCCTTTTAATTGCCATATGAGAGGTACGTTATTTTGATCTTACTTAATTTATGACGAGGCAAAATAACTGATGTTAACCGTTATCATTACTACGTATTAAATATGCATGAATACAACGTCATTTCATATACGATATTTTTTTGAACGAAAGCGGAAACAATAATTTAGCTGAATGCTCATGCACTTCAAAAAAAAAGCTCGCTGTATTTCATTGGTAATGTACGTATACTAAAAAGCATAGAAACAATACGGTAGGTATTGAGAACGCTTTTTCCAGTTATATGAGGTAACAATTAGCAAAGACGATGCAAACGCGCGCATAGAAAGTTATGAATCATTTTTTTGTATATGAGCATAATCGTATGATTATATTTTGATAAAAAAATGCATCGAGATATTTTAGCTTGCTACAAAGACAAACAATGATCCGTTATTGTTGAAATGTCATTCCGCATACTGTATATGCACCATGCACATTTCTTTTTTTTCGATCTTCGAAACAAAAGTTTCGACCACACTCCTCACTGACCCAGCCACAGTCATATGACCTTGCTAAAAAAAACACTGTGATTCTGTTGTGTCTTACCATCATAAAGATAATGATAACGATAACTTTAAAATATCCATCTTAATCTCGATCAATTTATTTATTAACGTTAATAATCTAAAATTCGACTGTTGCTAAAATGTATCTTTTTCGATGCAACATGCATAATCTATATGAAACGATTAGATTTTACTCGAGATACACAATAAAGATAATTTCATCGTCCCTATCGCTATCTCTAAATTGCTAATAAAGAATCGTCAATTAAATTTCCATTGATAAAAAACGACGATTTGCATACCGGGTTTCGACGAGAAATAGTGTTTCTGAAATGCGATTAATGCACGCACTCTCTAATGCTCAGTTCCAAGCTTATAAAATATATACTCTCTATAAATGCAATCTCTCTATAAATGCATGCCCATGTCTGATTAGTTGGTCCCGTCGAATTGTATATTAAATGTGGTGGTCTTGTCTTATTGAGCTACTTTTTAAGTGCAAAAAATTTAAAGATCATTATATTCGAGGTTTAAATTTAATAATTACTAGCATTATTTATTTACTTTAGCCCTGTTAAGATGTGTTACTAATCACTTAATTTTAATCGATCCCATCAATAGATTCTTTCTTATGTAAGGAACAAAAAAGAATTTGGTTTTCTATATACATGTATATATTATAATGTCACCATGTAACAAATAATAACAGAGTTTTTGGGTCCAACAAAACATTTCTTATAGTCATATATTGCTAAAAGATAGATTATTTTTGAAATACAGCGGGTGACAAAAGTTTCCGAAATGTTTTTTAAAGTCAGATTTTACGTAACATTTTACACAAGCAATGATTTCCATGAATTGCGTCCAAATTTACAATTATCCCTTCTCACAAACGTGATAGATAAAAAGAAAGAATTGACCGTGTCCCAACATGGGACCATATTCTATTTACGCTAACATGGAGAAACTTATTTTAATATTGGATGTGATGTAACTACAGTCTGCGATATGCCAAAACAGGATTTACTGAATCCAAGTTCCGCTCCGGAAGACCACGCCTGCTTAACATCACCAAGCACAACCAGCTTAAGTGACTGATAATCAACAACAAAAATCAACGGCTATGCAAGTCTGAGGTACAATTACTTTGAAAGAAAAAAACAGGCAAGAAGCTTTTTATTCGCACCTTCAGCCGCACTCCCGTTTCTCACGGCAGGGTGTAGGTCCTATTGTGCCACTTCATATGTTGAAACACTTCACAAACATCTTTTACTAATCATGTGATGCATGTTTTCATGAGGAAATGGTTGAGTTTCAGCAAGAAAATGCTTATCCTTACACATCAAATGTTGCAGCAACAATTCTTAAAGACTCAGGCTTGCACATTCTTTCGTGACCACCCCAGAGTCCTGATCTCAACCAATTGAAAATAGTTAAACAGAATATTTATAAGTGAAAGTAGCAACCAGCAAATCTTACTGAACTTGACAGATATGTATGTCAAAGAAGAGTGGAAAGCGATCCAAAGAAACAAAATGCTTAAGAATTGTTCAATAACATGCCACATCGAATTCAGGTAGTGATTGCGGCAGAGGGTGGCCAAACCAAATACTAATCATTTAATATAAAATGCAGAGAACTACTTGAAGAAATAAAATTGTTATAGCATTTTTTATGATTATATTTTAAAAAAGTAGAGTTTATATTAAGCGAATTATTTCGGGAACTTTTGCCACCCCTCTGTATTTCAAGAAATTTCTTGTATCGAGAGTTTCTTACAATGGCTTCCACAATTTTATACATATTTCGTTAAATATAGTTCAATAGTCTTAGTAGTTGATTAATTAATTGATCGATTTTTTTAATGCAGACTTACTACGTACATCGCTAAAAAAAATTTGTCTGTAAATTTCGATATATGAGTACGAAACTTCATGTATACGAAAATGTTGACGTCTGTAAAAATACCGATAAATGAAAAACAAACTTACTTTTACAAATTTTTTTCACATATTTTGTATTTTTACAGACATATTACATGCAAATTTTCTTATAGAGATTATAAGAAGCAACGATAATCTTTCACATACCCATTTGAATTTTTATTTTAGGAAGTGGAAGGAAATAAAAACTTTAATGTTAATAATAGAACCCTCACGAATTACAAATAAAGAATCAATAGTTTGAAACTAAATTAAAGAACAAAAATATTCATATTTCTAATAAAGTGTAATATAAAAAGGTGTTAAATATTTGTATTTATACATGTACATTAAAAAAAAGAATTCAAACATAAAGTCAATTTTGTTAAACCATACTCCATTAAATCGAAGCATTAATTATAAACTGAAGTTGGTTCCAGGAACAGTTATAGTAAACACGCCCCGATAGACTAAATTTAATAACCAAAATTTTCTATCTCTGAAATACTTCAAATTCATCAACATCAAATTCAATCTTTCATCCTTGACTCTAAGCAAATCATGTTCATAGAAATCGGTTTTTTGAAGAGCAGTAGCAGCTTGTTTGATTAAAAACTATTTTAAATCAGGTCTAGATCCAAAACTGGTCCTATATGTTCTAAAGATTTATGGAAACATCTGTCTTTTCCTCGAAGTCTACTTAATAACTCTATTATTATTCAGATCAAATGAATAAAGAAAACTAGTCAAAATACAAATAACTAATGTCAATATCAAATTTTTATATGCATATAATTTCAATATTGAAGAAGCCAACAATTAATTATTATCGAATTGACGAATCAAACATTTATTGTGAAAGTTTGATGCACAGTTAGTATTAAGAAAAAATGCCTTTATTTTTCTGATAGATAAATAAATTTATATTAATTAAAAACTGAAACATACAATTTGATTCTTTATTCTTCTGGCGGCTAATGATTCTATATCGAGTAGTGACATTTTAAAATTGAAACATATTGTCGATTTAAGAGTTCCTGCACCATAGAAAATTTTGTCAATTATATTGATGCACGAACTACTGCAATTTTGGGATGAGCATTAATATAATTTTCTTTCATATTATATTGGTATTGATTGTATTTTCGATAATTTAGATAACATTAATGATAGTAAAACTCGATATTCTTTCTTTAATATTTATTATGACATCATTATCAGATGTTCTATTCAAGCTCATAATCAAGATTAATTTTTTAAATAGCATGATTTACATAGAACATCAAAACGTTTTTATTTATATATTAATTGCCAAACTAACTATTTCATTCCTTCAAAATAGTTTTATGCAATATCTCAGCCACTTACACCAATTCTAAAAGCAATTAAAATACTCTTCTTGTGATAGATAATCTTTTATTGATTTTATAGCACATACAAGATTTTGAATCCTCTCAAAACTTTTTCCATCCATTTCTTTTTAATTTTAGAAAACAAAAAAAATCACAGGAAACCAGATCAAGGAGAATGGAAAAGTATCATAACTTGTACTTCTCAAAAATAATATTCGTCTTGAATTGCGTTGTATTGTCAGGATGCAACATAATGTTATACATTGTACTCTTGTCATTGATTTATTTGATTTTTTTGAAAATATTTGATAAAACAGTGTTGTTATAGTAATTACCAGTGATTGTCTGTTCTTTTTCCACTAGAATACTTACCACAATCTCATTAACTGAGAAAACAATGCAAAACATACATTTTTTATTATTTTGAACTGTTCTTGTAATTTCAAGCTAGTTTTCTTCCTGGCTTAGCCAAATCTTGTTGATCTCTTTAGATAAACTGTAAATAAATAAAATTATGTTTTATTTTCAGTAATAATATTTTAAAAAATCATTTTCAAGATACCCTATTAATTTCTTTAAAATCTCTATTCGTTTTTGCTTGTTTTTCGTCAGTACACTGTTCATCATATATAATGATGAAAATGTTGTTTTTCCTTATTGTGCTATGAAAATTTGCAGATATACAGTTCATATATCGCGATCAAGACTACTTTATAGAATAACTTATTGTAATTATTTTCAATTATTTGATCGAATTCTGATAGTACACTATAAATAAAACTAAGTCAAGTAATCTAAATGGTAGTTTTTTTTATTACATCATAAAATTTGATCGAAAACATATAAAAGTTTAAATATATATACTTTGATATATTATGAACAAGTATTTTTAAAGTATTAAAAAAGTCAAAAAAGAAAATTTTTAATTAAATTTATCAAAATTAAAATCTAATATTAAGAATAATAAAAATAAGATATGTTAATAAGTAGTCTTAAGAAAACTTGTTTGCAATATATTAAATTATATATCTGTAAATTTATATATATTTTTAAGCAGTTTTTATAATGCAAAAATAAAATAAAAAATGGCGTATTTTTCTCATTATATATGGCGAGCACTGTAAGAGTGCGAGAAACCCATTTGCACACATCTTCCTGACAGAATTTTCTTATGTAAGATGATTTCAATGCTTCCAGTTGAGATGGTAATCACTTGCTAAATACTATTAATTGACGTCCAGGATGAGGAACATCTTTAATGCTTAATTGTTCAACTTCAAGCCAGTCCAGTGGTAAAATGTTTGGATAGTGCTTTGTTCCCTTCAGCAGTGTCTAACTCCATGTCAGTAGCATCTATTCTTCCAGCAACCCAGATATAGTATCATTTGCTTTCATGTGTAATATTTCCATCGTTGTTAGTAGGCAATATTGAAAAAATGATTTTCCTACAATCGTCAAATCAAGATGCATGGTTATTTCCAAAATCAGAGATCATCGAGATACGTAATTGCACACAATATACGTTATGTATAGAACTATCAATTTAATAAATACATGTATAAAAGGTTATACGATAGTATTTTTTATTAAATTATTATTTTTGAGAACTATAAATTTCCTAAAAGCTATAATAATTATCATCATTGTTATCTTAAAAGCTTTTAATTACTAAATAATAATAACATGTTTTCAGAATTTCAGAATATAACAATACGTATATAACTTTAGTCTTATTGGACAGTTTTGGGATCCTGTACTCAACTGGATTCTTGTCGTTTCAAGTAGAACATGCTTTGAACCTGGTTTCCTGGAACTGATTAACAGCCCAAATGGGTGGCTTAGTTGGGACGTACGGTAATATGAAAATTCAAAATACTGTTACACTCATAATAATTCCATAGACCATTTGATAACAACTTATCTTGCACCAATTATTCGAATGAAATAATTGCAGGATCTTTCAACTACAGAAAAACCTCCCTAAATGCCCCCCCTTGGGACTATAGTAAAGCATGCATTTAGAGGGTGTGCATTTATAGAGGGCAAAATATATAGAGCTCTTATGAGCTGGGACCCAACCATGCTGTGCATTTAAAGAGTGCGCACTTATAGAGGGTGCATTTAGGGAGGTTTGTCTGTACAAATATCTAATTATACGTAAATTGCATTGTAACCTCAATTAGAAGAGAGTTATGTATCTACCATGTATCATTTGGCCCGTTTAAATTTCCGTTATTTGGTTGAACTGGAATTTTAGTGTCATTTTTATTTTGTGTTGTTGGTATACAATTATGCAATATTTTCGCAGCTAAAAACGTTTTTGTACACTTTCAATTTAGTAACGGTGAAAAAATGACTATTTAAAAACACTTGGTTTTAAAAATTGGACTTAATTAATTCTTGAGTAAACGTTTGACTTTAATGCATACTAAATTTGTCTTGTTCATACTTTATTTATGACCAAAACCAAATAACAATTTCGTTTATTAATTTGTTGTTTTTAAATGTATCTTCACAGAATTAACAGCTACTACTTAAACTGTTATCATACATTCTTGGTTTCTAACTTACACAGGTAAAAAGGAAGGATCTACCTATATTTGACTTGTTACACCTTTGGATAAAATTCTAACAGAATCAGTGTTAAACATAAGCAACACTTGATAATACCTCTAATGTGTGTTGCATTTAATTCTTAGTTCTACAAGTCGATACATTTTGTTTGAGTAGATTGAAATTCGAACGCGTTTATGAGACGTGTTTTACTTATTACATTAATCACAACTATCAATATACGTACAAGCTCAAGAAAATTTTTCGCCTATAAAACTATTTTTGAAATGTGTTCATTTCATATTAACAAGAAAAAATGAAACTAAGGTTGTTAATCGGTCTGTCGGCCTAAAGGCCGAACACCGTGGTCCCCAGACTGTCAGATCGATGGGAATGGAGCTTAAGAGATACCACCTCTAACACCAAAAAATATATCATAAAATAATATAATATATTTTTCAGCCTTCCGAATCATTTCCACATGCTCCGTCGCCCGTTATAGCATTAGAACCCTATCCATGACGAAACCAGTGTCGGATCGTGGGATTTCGATAACGATGCAAACCCGACACCAATCACACGACATCCCCTTAATTATAATGCATAATAGAGTTTCGGTTAGGGTTAGAGTGAGGGTTAGGGGTTATTGTATAGCAGATAGGGAGTATAGTGTATAGTAAAATTTCGCAAGGCTTATTTTGTTAGAACACCAATGATTATTTCATAGGTAAAATTTTAAGATACAGTTTGTTTTCAATTTTTGCGTTACACATTGATCTTGCGATTTGATTGGTGCACGATTTTAAGGGGATATTGGATGTGATCGGAATCACATGACTCGACACTTTTTCGCTATGGCAACTATTATATAACATGTGTAAAGAGGAGAATATGATGGATGTGATAACCAACAGTTCGGTCTTTTCTGATGAGGACCGGATTGTTCCGAAGGTCCATCGGTCCAGACCGAAACATGAAATTATAAATTTGATTGGGTTTCACATAACTATATATAGAATAAGTCATTTTTATATGGCGCTGCAAACAATATAAAATTAACAATTCGTGCTCATTAATAAACCCAGAAAATTTTGAAAACTATAAACCTTTATTAACACTTATGCTTTTTATTTTTATAATGTGTCCGGTATGAAAAATTTATTGTGCAAAAGGAAGATTCAAACAAAAACTTATTTAGATTTTTTTCATTGTTTTCATCAAAATGGTATCAGAAAAAGCATCGCTTGAACATCGACTTCGAGGCAATGAAGCCGTGAGTAATGGTGATTTTGAAACAGCACTTGAAGAATACAACAAAGGAATCCCGCTTAACCCTACTGATGGAATTTGATGGTGTAACCGATCGTTGACATATCTCAGACTCGGGCATCCAGAACTTGTTTTAGTAGACGCAAAACGCGCATAAATATTTCTGACTGATTCAATCTTAGGTGTAGTTGTAGGAAAATACGAACTCGTTCTAAAAAATGAATCTGTTTCACCAAGTATTAAGCTCAGTCAACTTATTTTTAAAGCCTCATTTCGTAAGGCCCAGGCGTATTCTGATCTCGAGCTTTACATTGATGCCATTACAAGCTGTCAAGAGTTAATGAATTCGAAAAATTCATTTCTTGCAAAATATATACCTTTCAATTGGATCGACGTGGAAGTTTACTTCAGCAATATAATGAAGGCGTATTCGAACTAGGTCAAACATACATCAATCAAGTTCAATTTTATGGAATCTATTCATTCCAAGGCGAATATCTTTGGCAATTAAGAAATGCTGATTGAATACTTGGAGGATAGAATCTCGGTGATTTCAGCTTCAAAAGTCAAATTGGTCAAGGTGAATTTGGGGCAAAGCTCTGCCTCTAATGCCGGTGAAATTCAATTTTGCATAGAAAATTATCATTATGTCAACTTATATTTGAGGAAACATCGTTTATCACTATTCATAGCAGCAGATTAATAGAGTGAGTATTGTGACAATTGTAGCGTGAGAATCACTGCAAAAAGCAAATTTACATGCCTAAATTTAGGCTGCAAAGAAGTGTATTGCGGTGTGCATTGTTATCAACAAGCACTTGAGTTATTTCATAGAACATTTTGCGGAAAAGCTATAACTGATATTTTAACAGTTATCCAAGAGGGAAACTCAACCACATCGCTCGGCTATCTATTGCCATTAAGTTCTTCGCTATTGCAAAACATCGTGATATCTCCATTGGACATCAAAGAGATCAAGCATCTAACTAGCCGCCATAGCAGAGAGCTATCAGCTTCAACTAAGTCTCTGTATATATTTATGAGAAAATGATTGAAATTTTAGAAATTTCAATCGGTATCTTCGATTCGATTTCTGGATATTCAATTGCTGTTTATCAATACGTAGTGTTGCTGAATGTATTTGGTGAAAAAAATGAAATCGGTAAACCAGATAAAGCAGGATTCTTTTCTTTGTTAGCTCTGTTCAATCATCAGTGTGAACCCAATGCTGAAGTGGTGGGGGATCGATTAACTGCTAGAAAAAATATTAAAGGAGGAGAATCAATTACCATAAGTTATATTGGACATCCGGGGATGAGTAACAGAAAGAAGTCTTCTTTGTTGCATCTTTTTTATGGAATAAATTGCAAATGTCGCACTTTTACGGATTCTTTGAATAAGGTTTAGTCTTTCTGTTTATGTCTTATATTTTATTATCGGAATCACGAATATATAATACAGCGTGTTTTTAGTAAGATAGTTTAGCTTAATATCACATAATATAGAAGAAGCTCATTGATAATTCTATGATTACAAAGAACACTATTTTCATGATTTTTTAGTACGAGCTACCTCAAATTTTTTAATTTGGTTTATATTCTGTGGTTTTCATGTTTATGATTTCAAATTAATTTGTTTTAGAGTTCACTCTCGTTATAGTGAAGACATCGGGACAAGAAAAAAAATCTTCACTATAGCTTATATCGAGAAAATAATATATATATCCAGCGAAAGTTTAATAGTAATCTTGAGAAAATTCTTTACTATAACTAGAGATTCACTATATTGAGCGTGAGTTGTATGTGTTATTTCCAATACAACGTACAGTCGTCCCTCGTAGTTATCAAGATCATGGGACCGGGCTATTTTGTTGATGTAGATAACTACAGGGTTTAGAGTTGATTCTGACTGTATATCAAATTTTATCACGTTTTAATTTTTAGAATATGAAAACATGCTCAAAATTTATTCTAACATCAAGCGGTCAGAAAATACAATTTTATTGCTGACGAGTTAGCGCAGGGTCTGACAACTAATTTTTCATATATCTCGAAAAACTGAAAGTTCTATTTGTGACAAACTTTTATTTTTCATAGCAGATATAATGAGTTGATTAGATAAGAAGATTGCATCAATTTAATGAATTAAATACATATACACGCACATGTATTTTGGATAATATACTCTTGTATTAGTATATGTCAGCTGTCAAAATTATGACTTGCGAATATTTAGGCAATGTAAACTAATTTTTTGTATCAGTAGAATATGTGCAGCAGAACCAAAAAAACTCAGATATTGCTTAATGGTCAGGTGTAAGATCTCGCTTATATTTCACTAGGATACCATCAAATTAACATAACGATTTCAACGACATTTAAGAATAGCTAGATAATAATTTTTGAGGAACTGTCATTTCTAAAAAATTTGAAGCAATTTTGTTTTAGATATAAAAATTAATTAATGTAATATAAGCCTTAAATTCCTAACTAGAAAGTCATCGCTTCACTTCAGCTTCCATAGCATGAAATCTTTAGGTAATAACTAGGGATGTTAGTTCATATGAACTGGGCCCGGACTACCGTTTTTATGGTTCGTCCAGAAAGATGTGGTTCCATCACGTTTTTTCATCACTAGTATTAGTTAGAACCTCAGATTGACAGGGCGTATGATCGTTTTCCAGTCATATGATTATCGATCCCGACCCGATACGAACTATCAGATCCCTCTTAATTACAATACATAAAGGGAGTGACAGATACAGTGGCTCACACATGTAACCGAACACGAAAATTAACTTTCTAGCATTTTTATTTCCATGACTATTAGTTTGGA
>CAJVPL010000920.1:0-18363 GCA_910591945.1 Ambispora gerdemannii | reverse complement strand
TAATTGTTATATAAATTTATTTTGATATAAACTGATATATTAGTATTAATATTTAAAGTGTTAATTTTAATTTAATAATTTAATTTAATTTAATAATTCAACAGTTTGGTTTTAATTTGACAATTTAATTTTAATTCAATTAATTCAATTTTAATTTAGCAATTTAGTTTTAACTCATTAATTTGATCAATTTGATTTTAATTTGTTAATTTGATTTTAATTTGGCAATTTGATTTTAATTCATTAATTCAGTTAATTAAGTTTTAATTTATTAATTTGGTTTTAATTTAGCAATTTAGCTTTAATTTATCGATTTGGTCAATTCAGTTTTAATTTGGCAATTTAGTCAATTTGATTTTAATTTGTCAATTTGGTTTTAATTTGGCAATTTGATTTTAATTTGTCAATTTGGTTAATTCAGTTTTAATTTGTTAATTTGATTTTAATTTGTCAATTTGATTAATTTAGTTTTAATTTGTTAATTTGGTTTTAATTTGACAATTTAGTTTTAATTTGTCAATTTGGTTAATTCAGTTTTAATTTGTTAATTCAGTTTTAATTCATCAATTCAGTTAATTCAATTTTAATTTGGCAATTTAGTTTTAATTCGTCAATTCGGTCAATTCAGTTTTAATTTGGCAATTCAGTTTTAATTCAGTAATTTGGTTTTAATTCATCAATTCAATCAATTCAGTTTTAATTCAGCAATTCAGTTTTAATTCATTAATTTAATCAATTCAGTTTTAATTTGGCAATTCAGTTTTAATTCAGCAATTCAGTTTTAATTTATCAATTCAGTTAATTTGATTTTAATTTGGCAATTCAGTTTAATTCGTCAATTTGATCAATTTGATTTTAATTCAATAATTTAGTTTTAATTTGACAATTCAGTTTTAATTTGTTAATTTAGTTTTGAAACTAAATATTTCAGTTTTTAAAAATAATTTTGGCAATCATCTTTATCTGAGATTTTGAGAACTCTTTTTAACAGTTCAAATTATTGCATTTAGAAAAACATAACTGTTACCAATCTTTAAGTAATTCTATTATTAGTACTTTTAGTACTTATTCACATTCAATCTAATAGTTATAAAATATTATTAATACTTTGAATTGTCATTAAGATATTGAAAGTTCTCTTTAAATATTCCTTTAATATTTATAAATATCTTTGAGTATTTCAAAAGTCAATCAAAATGGTAATAGTATTAATTTTCTAATAATATGATATTTATGTAATAAATAAATAAACTATTTTTATCGATTTAATATTTTTCTATTATTTTTAAAAATTTTTATATTTTTTACTATTTTTAAAAAATTCTTTAATTAATGAATTTTAGAAATTATTATAGCAATACTATTCAAATTCAAGAGAAATTTTTTGAATAAGATCAGGAATATTGTAATTAGTGTTATATAATAGTCAAGAAAAATTAATTTAAGATTAAAGAAAAACAAAAACTTACTATATTAGAATTTTTTGAAATAGTAAAAATCAAAAGCAAGAAATAAAAAGAGTTTATACTATAATAAAAATTTAAATCAATAAAATTACTTATATATGATTATAATGAATTGAGTTATAGTTTACTAAAACTTAACTTGACTTAACTTTTTTTTTAGTTGAATCAAAGTTAAACCAAGATTCAATTTAATTTAGTTTATTAAAAATTCTACTTAAATTATTATTTTTCTATATTTCTTAGTTGAAATATTTTTGGTTTGTTGTATATTTAAGTTTAATATTTTGTAAAATAATTAAAAATAACTCTTCATAATATAATAACAAAGAAAATATTATTATATTATAACTTATAATTTTAATTGTAACAAGTTGCAATATAAAAAACAAGTATTATATGATTGTGATTTTATCTTCAATAACAAATAAAATCTTTTATGAATTATTAACAAGTTTATAGAAATTAAATTAAGTTTAAAACTAATTAATCATTATCAAATTCTTTATCAAAAACTTTAAATGTATTTTATATATTAAAATACTTATTGAAAATAATTGAACTAGTAATAAAGATAATAATAAAAATAATATAAATAATTGAGATAATAATACAATCAATGATAAAGACAAAAATAATGATGATAATAATAAAGATAAAATAATAATAAAAATAATAAAAATAATTAATAAATAATTCTTGTTAAAGAAAATGTTATAAAAAATTTTTATAAAACTAATTATTACTTTCCTTTCAAATCAACTTAAAAGAGAATCATTTAGTTGAAAAATAACATCTGAATACTCACATTCAATCTAAAATGCTCATTATTTACTAGAGAATCATTGTATACCAGATTTTCCAACAAATTCATTTCAAGAAAAGAAAAAAAAGTCTCAGATTACTAATAATAGTATTATATCACAACAAAGTCATTCTTTGTGTCTTGTAATTTAATCATAACAAACTTATTTGTGTCTCGAACAAACATACCAATTACTAACATATGTGA
This sequence comes from Ambispora gerdemannii, assembly GCA_910591945.1. Taxonomy (NCBI): domain Eukaryota; kingdom Fungi; phylum Glomeromycota; class Glomeromycetes; order Archaeosporales; family Ambisporaceae; genus Ambispora; species Ambispora gerdemannii. The sequence goes on along the minus strand of CAJVPL010000920.1, from coordinate 15,888 downwards.
TTCATTACACCATAATTACATGTATGTAAAATGGCGCAAATCATGGCTGGACACTACTCCGCTTTAACGGTACGCCAGATCAAGGGTCCTAACAAACTAAACGATTGGGACATCTACTGAATCGAAAAGCAACCACAACCAACATCAATTACTAAGCACAATTCTCACACAACCTTAGCTGACACTAGGAAAGTAAATTTCTGGTAACTTCATGCAGTTAGGAGATGGTGCCAGTGAACTCCATGGCTGATCCAGGAGTGTTGAAAGGCTTTGAACTAATGGATAGTGCCGAGTGTACGTGGTCATGGAATCACTGGGCTAGGCCGAGTGTCCAAACAAGAAATGTTCGCTTGAGCTAACTCGTGGGCCGAGTGTCCGTGGCTTCTTGGGTGTTAGAGGTTGAAAAGGCAAGTGACTTATTCAACTCTTTGTTACCTCCAAACAGCTCCTTATTCAGCTCTTATTGAACTTGTTACGGTAGAAGGGAAGACAAACGGTCCATCAAAAGCACGACGAGGATGTTAATTCTGATATGATTGATTACTTGACTAAAATCGAATAATTTCGTACCATTTCACTTTAAAGAAAGCAATGTCTAATACAAATAGTAATTATAATAGAATCAAACGCTGATAAACATTGAGAATCCATCTCTAAGTTGGAAATCCCGAATTCGTGAATCCATTGATCTCTGTCAGTCGACTAAAATTACAACTGACTTTACTCTTGGCCTTAGAAAATTGTAATGATCATAAACAACAATTCTAACTTTCCAATAGAATTTTAGTCGTATTTGAATCGACTTTCGATTCTTAGTATGCCTTTGACTCGATCTTCTTTTGGAAAGAGTGCGAAAAAGCACCAGGGAGCATATAAATATTTTTTCGATCGATATAAAAGTTCACAACTTGATATTCGCTACGTCTCCAGCTTTAAATTCAATTCTACAAAAAGGTGGTCGATTAAAAAAAATAATATTGAAAAAAAAGATCACTGAATTAACGAGCACTTCAAATTAATTACCTTAGACCCAAAACTTTACGAGCCTCTGTGATAGTAAGGCGCCATGTAATCGGGTTACCGGATTTTGTACTGGAACCCCAATAATCATGTATTTCCAAGAGCTAAAGTAAAAAAAATATATTATCCATTAGATAAAGCAAATTATTAAATACTATCTATACACGATGATTTGGTTAATATACTTGCACTTTCTAGATTAAGTAAGGTCGAAATCTGATTCAGTCTCGTAAACTTATCTCGAAATGACCATTGCATTCGCGACGAGAAGTAATTGCTAACAGCGCGGAGATCTTTGTCGAATCTCAATGCACCTAGCTGTATATTAAAGTTAATGTAATAGTATTTTGTTATAGCATTCACAGATGGATAAAATTCATATGCTATGACATAATTAAAAAGAACTAACTTGATTGAACTTTGTAACGAGAATCGTCTTTTCCCACATAGATAAAAGACAGTCTAAAAGATGAATCATTATTTGATTGTAGTTGTTCTCGGTCAAAGGTACCTATATATATAATATCAATATTAACATACATATATTAAAAAATAAAAAATGAGCTTCTCAAAAAAAGCATCCGAAAAAATAATAAACCTTATATATATGTAACAAAGAATCAAATCCATTGACGAACCGCTTAGCAAAATTATCATTCGATTCTTGATCATGATATTCATCCTCGTTAAGCACGTACTTTATATCTTTGTATGCTTCTTGCAAAATAGGTCGTATTCGTGGTTTCACCAACTGTTTAAAAAGCTGCTCTAATCCACTCTTTTCGGGGCAAAGAACAGTAATTTAGTTAATTTGCAAGGTTACTACTTAATAAAAAATTATTATTACCTGTAAGATCTGTTTGAATTTGTTAGTAGACGACTCACTTAACGAAGACAGGGATTTTTGTGCTTTGCGGCAATTTTCGTGGTCCTCCGGTAATGGAGCCAAGGTACGAATAGTGTCTTGTTGCAATTCAGATGCAAGACGTTGAATATAATCGCAACTTACATCCAAGTTATTTAATAAAATCTACGAATTCAAAATAATATTGTAAAGAAATAATATTTGTAACAGGAGAACAAGAGACAAAGATGCAAGATAAAAATACCATATAAGAAAGTTTAGCATCCTTTGCTTCATTGGATGTAAAAGCACTAACAAGTCGTTTCTGATGAACTTTAATAAATTCCGTTTCCAAACATTGATTTACTACATTGACCATGGTGACAATGCAATCAACGTTAGATGTAGACACTGCCCTGAATGCACTTCGTTTCAGTATATAAAATACGTCGTCGACGCAACTCGAAGTAGAGTTGCCTTCTTCAACTTTATCGATTTCAATTGCCTAAACAAAACAAATATAACGTGATGAAATGAAATGCAATTTTTCAATTGAACAGATTGAAAAATTAATGTGTTACCTGTTCAAGTGCTCTCCTCAGAAAATATTCTTCAATAAAAAAATATTCGCTGATCAAATGCTTGATTTGCTTCATGAGACCACTGTTATTCAGAAAATTATTAGGATTGTAGTCGTCGGTAGACTTTTCAAGTGAAACGTCGACCTCGTTAATTTTCATCGCTTCTGCTTCCGACTGTTATATTAACAATGCATTATTTTGAATTCTTGTTAGACATGGAATTTATTTTTAAATATCAACCTTTACTCTTGATTCCATAAAACGAAAATACAGATGTGCTCGTTGACTAATCATAGCCAATTCGGTTAACAGAGCGTCAATTTCTCTGGTATCTGGCATATTTTCGATATCCCTTGATTGTCCAGGTGTTATTTCTCTAGATTGTCCTCCTGTTCTATGAGGAGGGACGATTACACGTCTAGGAGTATTATTGTATGAGCGAATATCAGCAACCTATTTCCAGTTTTCGTAATTTACTATCAGCCTACGTTGTAAAGATAATCATTCGTGGTAATTTTCCAGCGCAAATAAAATGTTATACAAAGACCTTACGCATTAATTGTTTTTCATCTCCAAAAGTATTAAGAATAATTCGACTTTGTTTATCGCATTCTTCTTGCAATCTTTCGAGCACTCTAATCATCTTTCCCGCGCCATAATGTGTTTCAACGACAGGATGATGTTGATCGATTATTACAGCAATATTTTCAAAAAGTTTTGTGAGAGCGTCAGCATAGAAATTGGGTTTTATAGCTAAATATGTTAAAAAATTAATACTCTTAAAAAAAAGATTATATCACAAAATCAAACAATGACAACAAATAAAACTTGCCATTATCAGACATATTCGCTTGGCTCTTGCCACCAATAATCCCGCAAACAAACTTTGAATACTTATCAAGCCCCTCTTTCTCCTTACCAATAAGGGGAAACAGGCGAAAAAAACGACTAATATTATTTTCATCGCGGCTTTGCACAGCAGCTTCGAATTCTTTAGAAAACACGGAAAAAAGGCTAGTCTTCGCGTCTGAAAGCATTTTTGTGGGAACATCGGGATATTCGGATGTTGGGACTGCATTTTCCGCAAATTCGCCATTGAGAATTCGTGGATCTAATGCAGATGCACGATGAACGTAACTAGCTGCTGCTTCGTAATCCCTAATTTGCATGGCTGAATGCATTCTGTTGATGCATAATTTTAGTTCTTGCACATTTTCGACCTCTTCGATGGTTTCTTGGACTCGCGACTGTTCTAAATCCAGTTGTCTGACTTGTGCACTTATTCTTTCAGCTACGTTTGAAGTCCCATTTATTATGCTCATGAGGTTAGTGGCTTGCAAAGATAATGCTCCAAGTTGTGGCCTAAGCAAGTACCATTAAATATATATACATATACATAGGAAAAGTCTTAAAACCCATAATTATACCTCAAAGCTTCCAATTTATCCAACTCTGCCTCCAACTGTCCCCTTCTTTCAAGCAGTATATCGAGATCAACGTCAACTTGGTTTTCTTCCAGGTCCAAAATTCTTAGACAGTCTTGGATTTCTTCAATATTCGTTAACGACCTAAGCTTCTCAAGAGATAATTGGGAAGCGTCTCCAGAAAAGAAATAATCTGTCGCCATTTTCATAAATATCCATACAAAACTTGGAGATCAAGCATATCGGATATAGTATCCTAGTCATGACGAAAAAAATGTATTGTGCACGTGATTACGACCCAACCGATATATTCGATATATTCCGATATCTTAAACGCGTAAGGGAGTGAATCCAGCAATTTGATTGGTTGGGACAAGTGTCCTAACCAATCAAATTGCCTAGAATATTAGCTAATATTGTCACTTCCCAAATCACGCGACCTTTTCCGAGACAGTGCCGGAAAAATTTATACAACATGGAAAAATTCATATATCGATATGCTCAAAGGTCAAAAAAGGAATTTTTCCCTAAGTGTAACCTGTGAATGCACTATCAGGTGATATCACATTATTAGTATATTTACACGTGACCCGCCGCACTGGCCCGGAAAAATCACGTGATTAAAGTCTTACTTACGATCTGTACTGATCGTCATCCAGCGAAACGTGATGTGGGATAAACCACGTGCATTTCGTTAGTATATATAAATCTGTTGGCTAACAGATCATTTTTGGTAAAAATGTCTTCCAAGTCTTCACATAGAGATGAACGACGTAAAAAAGAACAGAGACGGAAAAAAGAAAAATCCTCTTCTCGTACTCATTCACACCAAAATAATAAAAAAGGAAGAGGTCTCGCGTCAGACCTAAACAACATTGAAGACGAATACTCGGTCGAAAAAGAAGAATGGTTTAATCTTCTCTTTGAAGAAATGGCGTACGACGAAGGCGATCAATTCTGGTCCGGACATTTTTTTGAACAATGGGAAACGGGTGAATCATACATCAATGATCATGATGGGCTTCATCAAATGACAGAAGATGAATATGCTGCGTATATGCGCCAGGGAATGTACGAGAGACAAAACGCGCAAGAGATAAAAGAGGAGCGAGACCGTCAGGAAGCGAGACAACGAAAAGAGAAAAAGAGAGAAAGGGAAAGAGCTCGAATATTAGCTGGAGAGGAAGAACGAGAGCTTAAACGTCGTGAAAAAGTGGAACGCAGATACCGGGAAAAGATAAAAAAGAAACGAGAATTGTATTTTAGCATGTGGAAAAGCTTTGATGTTGATGCATATTCCACTATTAAAGTAGAGAATATTCCTTGGCCTTATTGTAATCATGACGATGATGATGATGACAACACAAGAAAAATATCAAAGGAAGAAATAATTGGATTTTTATTTGATAATGATGACGCAAATATCAATGAACTGGATCGCCGTCGAATACTCCGTCAAGAACAAATCAAGTTTCACCCTGATCGCTGGCACCGATGGATCGCCAAAATGCAACCTGAACAGGAGAAAAATAAGATCTTGGATAGAGTTAATAGAATATCGCAGATACTTAATGCTTTATGGGATGAAGTGGCAGAAAAGGAAAAAAGTTGAAACAATAAGAATCATTTAATTAAAAGGGAATAATAGTCTTGCTTGATAATAGAAATTAATTTTCGATATTACTATTATGATCCTAGAAATACTATTCGGAATAACAAAATATAAATTGATAATAAACAATAATCATAGGAATCTCATGATTTTCATTTATTACTAACAAAAACAACCAAACAATAAAGCCTGCAATTTTCATACACTACATGGTTGGAATAACCATGTCAACCGAACATTGTAATACATTGTTTGCCCAAAGAGTTTAGAGTTCTCGTTCTCCAAAATAGAATGTGCATCGCAATCTTATACGCAGATTTGTTAGGCTAGTCCAATTATGAGAAATTATTATTTATTATCGTTATTATTTTTATCGTTATCGTTATTTTTATTATTATTTTATTCTTTTCTCATTAGAATATCAGACTAGGCATAGTATTAACTGTCATTCTTTTCATTCCTCAAAATTCCTTAATTTTTTTACTTGGTCCATTATCAAAGATATAAGCTTTCTTGCGTGTTATTACTTGGTAGAAAAGGTTATAATTCAGTCTCCGAAATAAAAGCTTTTTTTAATTTTTGTATAAAAAGAGATGAATAACGATTTGGATAGGATTCTCGGAGAATTGCAACAAGAGGTCGAGGAGCTTACTGCTGTAAGAATAATAGTTTTGAAGTTTTTTTTCAAACTATACTAATAACGAACAGCTTCGTTGTTCAAATAATAAAATTAATTTTTGCTTTAAAATATTGAAAATATAAAGGATCTAGAACGACAAGATACCGACCACAACATCAACAACAACCACGAGTCCAGAAACTCAAATAACAATACACAAACATCCCCGACTGGCGAAAACTCTTCCGAGTCTGACTCTGACCTACTGTCATTAGAAGACATAGAGGAAGAAGTAGCAAAAATAGGCTCAAGTCTCAAAAAACAACCATCAAACATTCCCTCATCGTCAGCAAAAACTTCCTCACGTTCAAGTGCTTCATCGCCTCATTCTTTACGTGGAAAATTGCAACGTTCTGTTTCGCCTGCGCTGACAAAACTTCAGACCTCGTTTATAAATAGTAGTAGAACGATAGATTCTAGTAATGCGTCATCGCCAAAATCAGCAAACACTATTTCACCGTTATCGCCACGTGGGATTGATTCTCTTCGTGATATAATAAGCCCGGATTTGGGACAATCATTGGAAAATTCATCAAATTCTTTGCTGCAAAAAGACATTGTAAATACTGTAGTGACTAATAACGCAGCAGGAATAATAGGACATAATAAATCACCATCATCACTATCTGGAAGTCTCCCTCGTCAAATAACACAATTGAAAAGTGATGACGAAATTGATGACGTTGATTCTTCAGACAATTCTGACTCGGAAACAGAAAGTGATACAGATAGTGATAGTGATTATAATCCGTTATCTATGACATCACGCCGGCCGTTAAAAATGCAGAGATCCATGACAGATTTGGCTGTAAAATCTCACCTAAGTGAAAACTTGAAGCGTTCCGCATCAAGTGGCAATAGAGCGAAATCTGGTAAATCATTAGAAAAACACACGCCTCCATCATTATCATCACCTAATTCATTAAATACACAACAATCCAAAATTAAACGTCGACCAACAACTGCTCGTGGATTAGCTAAAGCGAAAACTTCATCTTCATCTTCAGCATCATCTTCATCTTCGAAAAATGGTGCACCACCACCCACACCATCATTACCAAAAGAGTATCTGGATACTAATCAACGAGATCGAGATTTAAATGAAAGGATTAAATCTCCAGATCGTGCACATTCAAAATCTTGCGAGATATCATTAGTTGACAAGGAGAATAGCAGGTATAATAATCATCGAGATCGAGAATCAGATGAGAATTTACTTCAAAGATCTAAAACTCGAGGACGTGATACAGAAATACAAGGAAGATCCAAATCAAGGACGAGGGAAAGAGAATTAGAAGTAGATAGGGAAAGAAATAGAGAAAGAGAAAAAGCAAGGGAGAGAGAAAAAGGACGCGAAAGAACAAAAGAAAAATCCATTGAAAGAACATTCCCTAATAATACACAAGAAACATATGATTCTTCAGATAATAAAAACATGCTTGGAAGGCGACTTTCTCGTAAAGCTTCTGGCAAAGGTAGGGAAAAATACAAAACGACCGAAAAAGAACTTGAAGATCGGGAGCGTGCAAAATCAAGGACGCGCGAGCGAGCAAAATCTAGAACACGTGAACTCGAAAACAACAGAGAACGAGCTAAATCCCGAACACGGGAAACGGAAACGGATTTTGATAAAGAAAAAGTAAGCACTTTAGAGCGAGCAAATACTCGTTCTCGTGATACAGATGACCGTGGCAGATCGAAGCGAGTTCCTGATAATATTTCGAATGATCGTGGCAGATCAAAGTCACGGCCACGTGAAACCGAAGAAAGAGGTCGTTCTAGATCTAAACCTCGAGAAACGGAGGAACGAAGAGGTAGATCTAAATCAACAAACCGAGAAAGAGCCATTTCTAGGGAAAGGGAAATGGACATTGATTTTGAAAAAGAGCGAGATTTACATTTAGAGCGACTAAAAGTACGTGGACAAGATGAAACAGAAAAATCAAAACAGCTTGATCGTGCAAAATCTCGTCGTGACAAGGTATTAATTGACACAAATTGATATTATGATTGGTTTTTCTTTTAATTTAATTACCAATTTATGTTTTTCATAGTCCAAAACTGGCGATGTAAAAAATGAAAAGGAAGAACCCAAACTGCCAGAAGTAAAGGTAAGCATTAAAAATCGTATTTAGTAAATAACTAATATTTTCTAACATTTAATTTTTATATTACGATAGATTACCACGCGAATATATATTGATGATTCTCGACAATTCAAAACTCTTGCTCTAACTTCAAAAATGAACGCCCTAAACATAATCGAATATTTCAGAAAACGAAATGCTGTAGAAGAGGGAAATGAATGGACAATTTTCGAATTGGTTAATGAATTCGGTTTAGGTAATTTTTTTTTTATTGTAATTTTTCTCATATATTTTCATAATTCGTAAATTTTAATATGATTGTTTAGAACGACCGCTAAGGGATTGGGAAATTGTTACAACAGTGATTGGAAGTTGGGAACCAAAAATGTCTAATGCATTGCTTCTAAAGAAATACGCTTACAGAGATTCCTTGACAGTCGAGGTTTGTGATTCGTAATTGTAATTATTTCCTAATTAACAAAATCTATAACTTATTCACCGATTTAAATATATATTTGATTAAATAGGGCTTGAGTAATGGAGTGCCACCTTTATTTGGATGGTTACACTTGGAGACTAAAAAAAACAAATGGCAGAAGCGATATTTCTTTTTAAAAGATGGCTCAATTTACCATTGTAAAGATGCAAAGGTATTGATTGAGCATATGTTATTCTTTTTTATTATTGATTAAGCTTTAATAATTAATCATGTGCTAAACAATTTTCAGGGGGTAGATCCAATATTGCTTTGTACTATATCCAATTTTGATGTATACACATTGACACGAACAATGAAAAAAGCACCTAAACCATTTGTATTTGCGTTGAAATCCCTTGATCGAGTTGCGATGTTTGAAAATCCTGAAGATTATGTACATTACTTATGTGCTGATCATAAGGAGAAAATGAAAGATTGGGTTTTAAGTATAAGAAATGCAAGAGTAAGTTTAATGATTTTTTTCAATTTGTACTCAACTTATTGAGAAGAAATTCGATAAAAAAATTAAAATTCTTTTATAGAATCAAATGATGTTGGAGAATAATCCGGAATTATTTTCAGCTATAACCGGAGAACAGACATCACCAACCTCACCCAAACTATCATCAAAAATTCTTCATTCTCTTGTGACTTTACCGGGAGATGAATTGGACATTGGAGATAAAAACACTGAAAAAAATTCAGGTTTCTCGTCTACAGAACAATGGGCCAATGTGCGTCGTCATGTCCGTCCACCGGCAAAAGGGTCAACCGGGAAGCAATTGCTTGACTTTACGGATAATCCATCACCCCCAGCAACAACAATGATCACCACCACTACTACTGCTACATCAGATGAAGAAAAAGGTGACCTGGGAGTTTTTAAAAGTGGATCCTTATTGGACTATGAAAGACACAATCCACCCTTAAAAACAGTTGAAACAGAAGTCACAAGTTTCGCCGAAGGTTCTTTATTAGCCACAACTGAAGCATTTTTTGAAAATTATAAAGAAAAAGAAAAAGTTAATAGTAATGGCGGCGGCACTTTGGTACAAATTAATGACGACGTAAAATTCCATAAAGGATCCTTGCTCGAAGTAAAAGTAAATAGAGATCATGGAGATAGAGATCATGGAGAAAGTAATGGGACATTAGTGCATATTGATGACGATGTAAGATTTCATAAGGGGTCTTTGCTCGAGAGTAGAGGCAACAGAGATCACGTCGATAATGTTTCATCTAATAATACACTTGTAAACATTGACGACGAGTTAAAATTTCATAAGGGATCATTATTGGCGACCAGAGGAACATTTTCTCCGGCGAATAAAGATAATTTTGAAATGACTTTACCACACACACCCGAATATAACAAAGGTTCATTACTAGCGAGAGGCCTACTAACACCCAACGGGAAAGACACTTTTGAAATATCGCATTCACAAACACCAGAATTTAATAGAGGATCCTTGCTAGCTCGAGGTTTATTGTCGCCATCCAAAGATTCTTTCGAGGGTTCTTCACATTCATCTAATTTGAGACCTCGACCCGAAAGAAAATTTTCGAATGGGCCATTGATATCGATTGGTTCACCTCCAACTCGAAACGGACCAAAAATCACGTCTCCCTCAACATCCCCATCACCAGGGAAAAAATTGCTTCAATTGGATCTTTCGCCTGACGCAAAACATACACTTAATTTACGAAATAAAGATTTTAAACCTTTATTGAGTTTCGTTCCGGGTGAAAAACCTGAGTTGCCAGTTGAGACTGAAGCTATGCGAGTGCAACGCGAAGCTCGTGAGACAGGAAAAACTTTGTTGAATTTGGGTACTATAAGTGATTCAAACGGGTCAGAAAAAGCAGATGAAGACATCAACAATGACGATGAAAATGATTTTTAGATTTAATAGATCGAATTAATTTAATTTATTATTCATTTTTTTTATTAATTTATTTATTTGCTTATAACAATTAATTTATTTATCTAATTCATTTATTTATTTTTAACAATTAATTATTCATTTATTGTTTATATTCATTAACTCATTATTTATAGACTACTTTTTTTGTATATCATTATCATTTTTGACAAACCAATGTATTTATTTTTTTGAAAATTTGTAATATATATTTGTAATAAAAGAAATTGATTTCTTGTCATAATCTGGACAAGGATGCTAGGTACTCGATAACTATTTGTAATAATAGATATTCGACATTAACATTAACGTTAATTTTTTCAATGTAAAATCCCCATAAGAATTGAATATGTCAGGGGAAATGTCACCTAAACTGCGTCTCCAAAATGCTTTACATATCAAAGTATAGAAATTCAAAGTAACTAATACTTAACGTTCTATATAAACTTATTTGTGGATCTGGCTTCTATATACAGTCGAACCTCGATATAACGAACCTCTTGAGCTGGAAATTTTTTTCGTTATATCGAGTTTCCTTATGAAACTTCGCTATATAGAGGTAATTTTAAAATAAAAGGTCTTTTTTTCTTTCGTTATATCAAGGATTTCGTTCTATCCAGGTTTCGTTATATCGAGGTTTGACTGTACATTCAATAAAACTGTTTCTTCAAAGGTTTATTCTATGTTCTTTACAGGGAGTTACGGATATGATATAGTTTTAGCTTCATAACTAAGATGCTTACTAACAGCATTTGCTTTATTACATCTGACACTTTCAGGACACACACTTCGTAATGATAAGTCAACAAATTTTAATAATAATAATATAGCAATTGGTAATTGGTATATATCCAAAAAAAATGAGCTGGTATAAATGAGAAATTTTTTCATTATAAATTGATTATAAATCTTATAATTATTGTAAATAACATTGTTCTTCATATGGTTAAATTGGTAAAGTAATTGTATTTTCTTCTGTATATCTTGGTTTTTTTGCAAAATGTTTCAATTACTTTTTCTTATATTTATTGGGATGTTTCATAATGATATTGCTGGTTTTGCATCCTGTTGTTATACATATCTCTGATTTCTTTATATTCTGTTTATATATTGAAAATAAATGATTTTTTTTATCTTATAACAACTAAAATTATTGAATTTTTCATCAGTATTTTGTGTTATATTGTTAAACAAATCATGTTAAATAGAATCTTAAGATTCAAATATCTTTAAGATCAACTAGTTTCTATAAGACTTCTTGTCTGGATTCATGTTGCAATTAGTATAAGAAAGAAAATTATCTTCTATATATTTATTCACTAAGCAAAAAATTTAATTTTGTTTTGTATAGAATATATTTGTATTTTTAAATTGTTAACATTTTTTAAATTTCTTCCAATATTTTCTTTTATATATTTTATATCAAAACATTACAGTTTTTTATTAAATGCAAAAAAATATTTTGAATAGATAAAATTAAAAAAAATAACTTGACTTAATATTGATCATAAGGAAAGATTTTTTAATATATAATATATTTTTATATTTTTCTAAAACTTCACGTAATTAAAGGATAATTGTGATAATTAGTAGGTAAATTAAACTAAATAATTTATAATTAAAGAGATATTTTAAGAGTTTTAAAGATTTCTTGTAATAGCTTGTATACAAACTGATCAAAATTAAAGAAAGAATTTATTAAATTAAATAATTAAAAAACTTATTAAGATTATCTTTAACAAAACAAAAATAAATAGGATTTATTGGGACTATTTATAACAAAAATACTAAAAATATAACTTATTTAGAGTAGAGAACTTTTACTACTTGTATACAAGATTTAAAATTAATCAAATAAAAAGATTTGTTAGCAAATAAGTTATTTTACAGGCTGGTACTTTTATTAAGTAGAGCATATTGTTTTCTGAGATTCAAAAATATTTCTATATACAAATTTAACTTGGTATTATTATCATTTCTATAAAAAATTTTATAATTACTTAATTTTTAATCAACAAAAATTAAGATATATTACAAAGTAAATTAATATAACTTAATATAACTCAATAATAATTAAATTAATTTGTCTTTTTATTTTTATATTATATAGTTATATTTAATATATATTTTTATTTTTTTAATATCTAAATCATAATACCTAATAATAATTACATTTTTGTATACTTTTTGTTTTATTTTCTTTTACTATTTTATTAAATTCATTTATTTTTGTATTTTTTACTCTAAAATTTATATTTTTACTATTGATTTATCTTATCTATAACTCTATCACATTTATTTTTATCTTTAATTTCATTATTTTTAACCAATTATTCTTATATTTATTTTATTTTATTTTTTATTCTTGTTATAATTATTCTTTTTATCTCTTAATTTCTTTGTTATAATTGTTTATAATTAAATTTATATTATTATTTTTTCTTTATAATACTTGCTTTTTCTTGTCTTTAATCACTAAAATTGTAACTAATTTTCTTTTGTATTTGCTTGTTAATAAATTTGTATAATTTACTCTTCTTTTGTATTATTGATATTATTTATAAATAGTGATATAATTTAAAATAATTATTAATTATATAAAAGATTAAAAATATATAAAAGAAGAGTCTCTTATCACTAGAAACTCTCATGCTTTAATTCTCTAATTTAATAAAAATAACAAAGTTTTTATTTGTAAATATATTATTATTTTTGTAAATTATCTTCAAATCTTAGAATTACAAATAGTAAATATTTTTCTACTCTAAATAAACTATTAATATTATTATTATTATTTTTATTTATTTTAGTTTTATTATTTTTAGATTATATTAATAAGTTCTATTTGATTATTTTTAGTTATTTTAATTTATATTTTATAATTAATAATCTCAATAAGTTCAATTATTATTTTATTTTATTAGATATTATCAATAAGTTCTGTTATTTATTTTTAAATTATTTAATAATTTTTTTAATTCTTTTTATATTTCACTTTATTTTTCTATCTATTTCTATTCTTTATTATTAATAGTTAGTTAGTTTGCATACAAATTATCACAGAAGATTTTTAGAACTTTTAGTAAATTCTATTATTTGTAAATTATTCAATTTTTGTTTTTTTACTATTATGTTATTTTGTTAATTCATTAATTTAAATTAATAAGAACAGTATATTAAATATAAATTATTATTATATTAATTATTATTTAAATATCTCTTAAATATTTATATTATATTATTTATATTATTGAATATCTTTAAAATATTTCTTAAATATTTAAGTGACATTTAATAATATTATAAATATTTTTCACATGTCTTTAAATACAAAATGTTTTCTAGATATTTTTAATATTTTTAATAAATATTTTTAATATTAATAATTATAAAAAAATATTCTAAAATATTTTAAATATTAATAATAATATGAATATATAATTAAATAATTATAAATATTATTATTATTATAGATAAAGATCTTTATAATAAGTAATAATTATATTTATATAAAAAAAGCATGAAAAAATAAGCAAAATATAAAATAATTTTATATATTAGTCAAAGTACTAAAAGATTTATTAAAAATTTAACAAGTTCACTAAAAACTTGAGAAAAATATAAGTTCACAAAAAACTTGAAGTATTATTAAAGAATTTTATAAAGGATAAAACACTAAGTTCTTTATTATTTAATTATTACTTTACCAAAAATCTTTATTATTAATTAAAAAAAATACAAAGTAATCAATTCTTCTAACAAATATATAATAAATCAATTATTATATTTGTTAAAAAATAAAAGCAAAAAAACTTTATTAATATCAAGTTAATTAAAGATTATTTAAGAATATATCTGTTTTTTTTTTTAATTAAAATACATGCTATATTTATAATAATTCAATCTTTTAATTTAGAATTAATTTATTTTATAAATTATTTTGTAGTACTTATTTCAATATTTTACATTTTTACTTGAGTATTATAAATTACTATTAAACTAATTTGGTCTTTAAAAATTAATTAATATAATTAAAATAATATAAAATATAATTGAAATAATATAAAATATAGAATGAATAGTATAAATTAAAAGAGATAATAATTTATAAATCATATATTTATTAGTTATTCAATAGAAATATACTTTAAATAATATGATTTATTTTATATTAAATATTAAAATATCACATAATAATAATATAATATTTATATTAAAAATTAAATAAAATTATGAAATTAAAAAATTAATATTACTATAATAATATTTGTATTCTTTATAAGAAAACTAAGTTTTTATAAAAATTTATATTTATTTCAAACTCTTTTTCAATTTTTTTATTCTTATAATATCAAATAAAATAATATTAATATTATACAATAAATAATTAAAGTCTTTCTTTTCAAAGATTTTTTTTGTTCTATTTGCTATTTTAAGATAAAATTTAATTGTTCTTGTTTTATATTTTTTTTTCAATTCATACTTAAATACTTTATATTATTAATAATAAAAAACTAATTTATTTTTATATAATTGTTTAAAGTAATAATATTTTTATAGTTATATAACTTTTATTTCTTTGTTTTTGATAATATCTTTTAATACTTATTATATTTGTTATTTTTATAATATAGTTTTATTATACCAATATATTAGTAAAAATAAATATAATAAGCACCAATGATAAAGGAGAAGATAAAGTAAATTGGTATAATCAGATAAGAGTATTTAAAATTTCAAGAGTGCATAAATTAGTAATGCATATATTTAATTTATTAATATATATTAATATTATTAACGTTAGATATTGTCACCATTTTACTTGAGTTTCAAATATATTATATTTTTTTATATGCTCAATACATATTTTAAATCAGATGGGAGAGATAAGATGAATAACTAAAGATAGTGATGTGTATTTATTAAATTACTAATCAGCTAAAAAGTAACTTAAGAAATCTTCTTATAATTTAATATATATTTAATAAGATAATTATAATGATAGTTTATAGATAAATAAAATATTATAAATTTAATTTATTAAATTATTTTAATGATATGACATTACAAACATGTGAGAGGTCAAATTATAAATATGATATTATAACTATATAATAGATTATCAACATAATATTACAAACATGTAAAAAATTATAAATATAACTATAAGAATACTTTCTTACGTGAAAAGTAATAAGATAAATTTATTAATTGTTGTAAATAAATTATATCAATTGAGAT
>CAJVPL010000919.1:0-18401 GCA_910591945.1 Ambispora gerdemannii | reverse complement strand
ATGGGACTTGAAACGCAATGTGCACTTAGAGAGAGATTGCATTTATGAAGGTTGCATTTAGAGAGAGTTGACTGTATTTGTAACTATACTAAGTCGATAAAAAACCAGCATGTCTTAACAATGGTTTAATATCCACTTCTTCCCGACCACGGAATAATTTCCATACTTGTCGTGGATTAATGGCTCCTCCCAAAGATAATAAAGTTTCACGATAATGACGACCAACTTCCGCCAATTTGGCCTTCTTTTCTTCAGGCGGCAGATTCTCAACCGCTTCCTCAAAAGCAGCGTATGCGTCCGCCGAATAAACTTCTGACCATTTATAACTATTAAGATAAATACGTAAGTTTCAATCCAAAATTTTCATTGAATATAAATTAATATATCATCAATTGATTGGTTATTTACCTGTAATATCCTGCACTATAGCCATCAGAATACATTCCGCTAAAAATATGTAGGAAACTACACAAGAATCGGTCTTCTGGCAACACGGGAATAACCAGCATTCGTTGCGCCAATTCTTTATAGAGATCAAAAACAGTTTTCTGATTTGCATTCACTGCAGTAGGTTCAGGCGGTGTGAAATTTGAGTGGAGGGTTAAATCCACTTGGGCGAAATGAAGCTGAAAAAAGTAGATTTTTAGATCTAATTGTAATAAAGTATTAAAATATTGATATTTAGATTAAAAATTACTTGTCGTGTCGTCGTCAATCCCGCGAGGTATTGACGATCCTTCACTAGTGAATTGATCATATCTTCGGGCATTGGTTTTCCAGTCTCGACATGCGCCGATAATCGCGAAATTATCTCAGGCTCGTAAACAAAGTTTTCCATGAATTGTGAAGCGACCTAATAATCGGTGATTTTGCAAATCGAGCAAGTATACATTTAAATATTGAGAAATCAACTTTGAATTTATTCCTTTTGATATACCTACCTCTACGAAATCCCTGTACCATCGAGTAATCCGAAATCAGTAAAATTTATTTTATTTTAGAATAACGATACTTTAAAGTTTATCTACCATTCAATACCATGAATCCCAGATACTTGCGGAAAGTCCACTGTGGTCAGAGACTAAAAAGAAATTTTTTATAAAGCTAAAATATTTCAAATTGAAACATATACTACAAACGTACATGTTGTAAACCATGCCCAAACTCGTGGAATATCGTTTGTACATCCCGAAAAGTCATTGTAGATGGATTAGTGGAATTTACTGAAGGTGGTGGGGCATTGCAATTCATATATCCTAAATATTAGAGTATTAGATCGATTTCATAATATACATAATATACAGCAAAAAATATATTTACAATTACCAACTGGGAATCGTACTTGGCCTGTTTTGAAATCCTTGCTTCGGGTAGCACAAATAGCCACCCACGCACCTCCTTTTTTTTCTCCCGGACGACTATAACATAACATTTCAAAAATATTACTATGAAATTTCGACAATACTATTTGTCTAATCTTAGTAGTACAAATTAATCTTTCATACCTATAGAAATCTCCATAAAAGTAAGCCAATGGTGCCTCAGTAGACTTATCTAACATCTTGTACACCTTAACATCTTTGTGCCAAGTCGTGAATCCCTCTTTTTCCTGATCAACTTCCTGTACACGAACACCCAGAAGTTCTTCCGTCAATTCAAACAATCCATTGATCACTTTTTGAAATGTAAAATATTTGGATATTTCGGCATCAGAATACTTGAACAGGTGTTTTCGATATTCCTCGGCCAGATAGTGCGTGTCCCATGGTTGAATTGGCAAGTTTAGCTCAAGTTGATTTTTGGCAAAGAGCGTAAGGTTCTCGAAGTCGCGCTTGGCGGCAGGTATCGCAGCTTCAAAGATATCCTGGATAAGCTTATTAGCAGATTCTAGTGTACCGGCCATCTTGTGCGAAAGCGATAAAGCTGCGAAATGTGGAAAGTCTAGAAGCGACGCCTCCTCTTTTCAAATTAAAGAATTAGGCTTTGATCAATCTTTCTTAACAATTAAATAGAAGGTGTTGTTACCATTTCGAAGCTTTAATATCTCGTTAATTATGGGTTCATTGTTAGAAGCACGGGTATTGAAAGCACGAAATATCTAGTATTTTCACCGGAGGAATAAAATAAAATTTATCAAATTTATATTTATATTTATAGTATTCGAATAAAGAATTTTGGTTACTTTTTCACGCAGTGAACGATTCGCGCAAAACTTCAAGAATGGATAAATACAAGGTTCATCGAATGTTATGGCCCAAGGGCCCTGTTCTAATTAAAAAAAAAATGAGAAAAGTGGCATATGTATTATCTAATAATATGAAATATAATTATTTCAGATAAAAGTAAAAAATTTACCTGGATCTCCGTCACCAAACCCTTTATCTTTAGCAGAATTAGCCATAAGTTTCAACAATTGATCAGGACATCCACGAAGTGTCTCTCGATCTTTCACAATTTCTGCGAAAGCTTTAGTCGCATCCAAAACATTATCCGAGAACTTTAATCCAAGTACTGATAGTCTATTACTAATTTCGTTAAACCGAATTTTCTCTGGTGAGCCATCGACAAGTCCTACACCAGCAAGTTGCATTTGTTGAATATTTAGCTGCACAATCCTTTGTTGCGCTGGCAACAGGGCGGCAAAACTTTCTGGATTATTCGCGAGTTCTGTCAAAGCTTTGTATAATTTATAAGATTGGTTCATTCGAAGAGTAAGCTTCGTGATTTTGGGCTAAAAAAACAAAAAATGCCTAATATTAATGTTTTTATGTTAATCAAAAGGTCATCATTGTTTCTACCTGTATTTTTTCAATAACTTCCCGAAGTTCCTTAGATTCTTTAACATTTTTCAAATGCATAGGAATATTTACTGCGCGTTCAAAATCATCCTCAATCTCTTGCACTTTATTTCAATGGGCTTACATTAGCAAATCCTTAAAATTTACTCCATATTATTCCAGTCACAAAGGTTGCGCTTCTCACCTAACCCAATAGTTCCTTCCCAACTCGGCGTGAAACTCGCTTCTCGTTCCAAAAACTCTTTTTCTACTCGTGGCAAGAGTATTTCCATGGCAGAAAGTATATTTTCTGGAGTTATCGCCGCAAAGTTGGGAAACCTGTCCCAGTTCAGTACAGGGTTATCGCGTTCTTTTGGCGTTTTCGCAATCCAAAACGGTGAATTATCGAATCCAACGTTTGCCATACTCGCGAAAGAAGCGATAGCGATAGAAGGTTTTATAGTCGCGTGAGAAAGTCTGAAAAGGGCTAATTTTGAAGGATCAGCAAATAATGAAAAATGAGCTCGTTGCTTTGGAAGCAAAGTTTGGCGTCTGTCAAGATTAGCGATACATTTAGTTTGTCTGTTTAATGCTAGAGAGTTAGTTCTGTTCAATAAAGTCCTCACGTTTTTAAAAAGCATAACGATGATGACGCCAAAATGTTTTAGTTCAAGTGTCATAGAATGTTTGATGTTTTCTGTCCAATCATAAAAATCTAGCGACTCGACGTAAAAATTAAGTAATGTCTTTGTCTAAAGAAAATTTGGAATTCGACGAAACTTCTCAACGTGAACTCACAAAATTTCTCGAAGGGGAAAATGCAAAAGCGCGGCTACAACAGTCTGTACACATGTTTACCGACCTTTGCTGGGACAAGTGTATCGGAAAAATCGGGAATAAACTTGATCGGTCAGAAGAGACTTGTCTAACAAATTGTGTTGAGCGGTTTCTTGATACAAGTATTTTCATTGTGAAAAGGTTGGAGGAGCAAAAGAACCAGTTGTCATAGGTTTGTGGTTTTATCAGAATTTTATTCGAGTAAAGTGAATCTTATTTACTAATGTATTTTTATCGTAGAATTTTGGTGGTTAACAAAACTTGTCTGGACTCTAGTTACCATAAAAACCCCGTTTTCCTGCTTTTCCTTGAATAATTAATTAATAGCATTTATAGAGATGTAGTAGTAAAATGTACAAATAACAACAGTATAATAATAATATAATAATACTACTTATTCCGCGCAACAATAAATACTGCTATACAAACGGCCTATGTAAATATCTCCACCATTTTCTTTTATTTCGAAGTTCATCGATAACTCCTCTTGGTAGTGGATGAAGATAAGTGGGTGCGAATGTGAATTCACGTACAACTTTTACAGGGGTGTCCCATCGCGTATCTAAATAAATACAAATAATTAGAAATATATAAAGAATTCTTGCATGATATTACGGGAATACTTACCTTCTTGGTCAGCCTCCGGATCTTTTTTCTCGCGCTTAGGAAGCTCTATTTGGATGTGCTTGTCACCAGGTATCCCGGACACAAATCGACGCCATCGAAATCTATCTTTCTTTTTAGGATCATTGGTAATTTCTATGCGTTTCCATCTACATTTAACAACTCGCCTGCAGCCAGTAAAGAAATAATTATCCATTAAGAATATACGAAACAAATAACAATCCAAATATATAGAGCGTGTTTTTCGCATTTACATCTGCTTAGGATTGGGTCTAAAAATTAAAATTTAATATAAAAATTAAGAAATTCTTTAATAAACCCAAATAATAATAATAATAATAATAATAATAATTACAAATTGAGATCATTTGGATGCACAAGTTGAACATTAGACACATGAATTGGTCGTTCGAATTCCACCATCCACCAAGGACCGACGCGTCGATCTGGCGGTGGTGGAGGTTTAGGACTAGGATTAAAGTCTTT
The DNA here is from genome assembly GCA_910591945.1 of Ambispora gerdemannii. NCBI lineage: Eukaryota > Fungi > Glomeromycota > Glomeromycetes > Archaeosporales > Ambisporaceae > Ambispora > Ambispora gerdemannii. Next base: position 13,677 of record CAJVPL010000919.1, on the reverse strand, counting down.
GGGTGTTTTTAGTCCCTAATTGTCGAATATTCCCAATATTGAATGTTGTTGGTGATATAATTAAAATCATTTCGTTGTATGATACTTACGATATTACATTTCTCCACTATTACTTTATTTGTCCATTTATCAATCTCCAGCACTTTTCCTACTTGTCCTTTTGCTTTTCCGGATATAATTTTTACCTTTACGCATTTTTTTACGTATTTTATTTTACGTCACAATATATAAATATAAAATAACCTTCAAATTAATAATTTAATTCATTATAAATGTCGCGCGGCTATTTTCTTATTGACAATAACAACATTATATATATTAGTACCGTATCACCTTCCAATATCTTCCAAAACTGTATTCTATCTTTTGGATGAACCCAATGTTTCTTTTCATCTACACGCGAAACTCGAACTTTCTGAAACTTTGACCATGTTTCTCGTGCCATATGTGCAAAAGGCCATTTTGCCGACCTTGGCCCGTGGGTTGCAACTTGTTGTGCCATTTTTTTGCCTAAATTAAAACTATATCGATATGGAAAAATATTCTGATTTTACAAGTTTTTAAAATTATTTTTATGACTCAGATTTCAATTAAAGAGAACATTCCATTAGATTCCATTACACAAAAGAACTCGAAATGTCTTCCTCAATTCCTGCAACTCCTCAGATAAAAGTATACAATCAAAGTCATTCATATCTGACAACACCCATACACTTTCAATTAATAGTGTTAACGGATTCGGCGTTTGCTTGGGTGGCAAGTCACGGCAACGAAGTATTACAGAATTTGGCTGTTGCCATGCCGCCAGTTTCTTATGGAGGTAAAGATAGTTCGTTGCCACCAGCAGCTACGACTTTGCTAACAAGAGACATAGACGAGTTTTCAAGACAGTTAGGACAAAAATTAGGTATTTTAGATTTTTAATTATAAAATTTCTCGAGACTCGAAGATGATCAATTTGTTTATGTAAAATCTTTTAATTTTCTTTATTTAAATCAAGCGCGAAAATTCAATAAACAGTTCTTTGTGAGTCTGAACCTCTCACCAACAACCGATCAAGCGTTGATTGTATTTGTGGAAAAGAAACTTATAGCATTTATTAAAGAAATATTCGACCCTCCTTCGACGTCTTAATAAAAAATTGAATATTATTATTACTGTATTTATTGTCTTTGAGAAATGTTCTTTAACTTGAAGTATTACCAATGTTCGTATTTACCACCAATGTACAAATAACGTTTCACTTCTTTTTTTTTAATGAGCATAACACGAGCATCATCAAATTCGGCGATTTGGCACGCCGAACTCCATGTTTTTCAATCACTTCATCTATTTTTATGCATTCCAGAAACTGATATTTTTATTATTATGTATTCACCGGATTTCCGTACATTTTAATTCGACCTTTTTCAGATTAATAGTATTTGGGTGTAGCTCGTCGTCTTCATCATCTTTATCCTCGTCACCCTCGTTATCTTTTTCACTGGGAACATATTCATTGTCGCCTTTTGTTGTTAGACAATAGTAAAGTAACTTTTTTAGCATTAAACCATTTACTGCGCACCTTATTGTCTACTAGAGAAATAACTTCAGGAGACTTGAACAGGAACTCTTTTGCACCTCGATCTTTGACTCTTCTGTTTTCTTCGATGATAAGAACTTATCTGGTGGTTGTAGTGATAGTAGTAAATTATTGATAGTGTCCATTAAGAGTTATCAGAAAATCTGAAATGAGTGATTCCAGTTAACCGTTATTTATTTCGTTATTACAAAGCACCTATTTACAGATTATGTTTAAGAGAAATGATAAATACCTTTCTTTTTAGTATCGATCTTGAGACTGAGATAATCAATCATCGAGAGAATTTTAGATGATTAAATGAAAGTATTTATCCTCAGTAAATCAAATTTTTATTATAAATAAAAATTATAGTTACATGAATAAATTTACAAAAGTTTAAAATAAATAAATAATCTTTATGATTACTAACAGTACACTAAAAATACCCCGGTAAAATATACTCCAATTTTTTTACAGTTTCTGGATTCTTCGCGGATTGAGAAGTCATATCTGAAGATTTCATAGTTCCGAAAATGTCATCAAATTTCCCTTTATCCAATGCACTCTCAATTTCTGGTAAAATAGCTGACAACAATTTTTTCGCATTCTCAATATTCTTTCGTGAATTACTAATTACCAAATCAACAGTCACCACCTCAGCATTCTGTTTCCAGGAATCATAATCAGTTGCCATACAAATCATCTGGTACGCAATTTCAGCCTCACGTGCCAACTTTGCTTCTGGTAACACGGTCATATTAATAATATCACATCCCCAGCTACGATACAACCTCGACTCTGCACGCGTCGAAAACTGTGGTCCCTCCATACAAACCAAAGTTTTATCCATGTGCAGTTCTACATTAATACCATCGGCGTCGATTTTGTTGTTGCTAAAGATCGATTCACATGCAGAACATATAATATTTGTTAGATCTGCATTGAAGGGGTCGCCAAACATTACATGTGCCGCTATGCCATTTTCAAAAAATGTCGAAGGTCGAATCCCTTTTGTGCGGTCGATTATCTGGGAGGGAATTACGAAGTCGCACGGTTTTATTTCTTGTTGGAGGGATCCAACTGCCGAGTAGGCAACTATCACTTTTACACCTAGGTGCTTCAAGGCGGCAATGTTTGCACGTGATGGAACTTCGGATGGGTTAAGTGCGTGTCCGATTCCGTGACGTGGAAGAAACGCGATTTTTGTTCCATTTTCACCATGTTTCATTATTTTAATTTTGCTACTTGGATATCCCCATGGCTATATCGATTTTAATTATACGTGATAAAAGAATTTACATATGAGAATAGTATAGCGTCTTTATACGCATGTCAGGCAAGTAAAAGCTCACCATTCCACGACACAAACTTACCGTTTCCGGGTATGACTCTTCAACAACTGTCAACCCTCGTAGCTCATAAAGACCTGTACCGCCAATAATTCCTATTCTCACGTCTGATGTCATATTTCCCAAGGAATTATATAAAGTTGATAATTTTTGATTGATCGTCTAATAATTGTGTTGAACATCGCAGCCACTCATCAGAAGAGGTTAGAAAAACCATACCGAGACAAAGCTAATTAGGTTAGCATGAACCTTTTACTTACCCAGAAATCGAAGCTATCTATATTGGCTTTGTCCAGCTACGATTTCTAAAAATTGATCCGTTTGTACAACGTAGATTTTTCTAGCTATGGCATAAATGCTATTTTCTTGATTTTCTTTATTTAGACATTGTACAGTGGTAAGAACAGCTTTATTAAATTCAATGGTATTTACCAATGCATTTTTTTTGCTGATTTAGGTAAAGTTATTGCGCTAAAACCAATTAGTATAAATCATTTTTATAATTAAAATCATTTATTATTATTTTTAATAAATGATTTGCTTTAAAAGCTTTATTAAAGAACTTATAAAAGCTGTTAGTTTTATTTTGAATGTATTTATAAAGAAAACATTGATTAGTACAATATTAATGAAAATTAATATATTATTTGATATTTGATCATTTATTCTATAATTCCACTTATATTCAATAACAACAATATATATATATGATTAAAACTTTATGAATATTGATTTCAAATTTTTTTAAAAATAGTTTGACAACAGGTTATTTTAGCCAATTTTGTGAAATTGAATGATTTAAATCAAAATTTCCAATTAGTACAGTCAACATAAACAAACGAGCATTCATTTTTCAACCTCTAATATTTTTAAAAATAATTTGGATTTCGTAGAGTAGAACATTGTAGAAAAATAACCTGTTGTCAATCAATATTTACAGATAAAATTTTGTGAGTCGATTATGAATGTTGTGCACCATAAAATTTTTAATTTACTTGAATGACTCAGAGTCATTACATGGAAAAATAATTACGTGTGTATGCAGTAGTACGTACCCGACTTACACCAGACCGTGGTCAAATCAAAAAGGATTGTTTCGTATGTGTAATACGAAACACTTTTCATCCTCACCTCAAAAGTTTGCCAATTCCTCCGAATGATATTATCGTTATGATGTTAGTTTCTGATGTACAAAAAACAACCTCTTGTAAAAATGCGAAAAGAACCAATCACTTTTATATTTGTATTTGTAAAACATCGAACAGGAAACAACCATCATTTTAATCCCTCTCTGTTTATTATTAGCGCATTCAAAAAGAAGCCACACTTTATTTTACGTATTCGAGTGCACATGTATGAATGCATGTCTATCAAATCATTCACCATAGCGATCCAATAACCATCATCTCTAACCAAATTTGTATTTATATTTTACAAAAAAAATCATATGTTAACAGAACAAGATTGAATTGCATGATATATGATAACATTTTTCTATTTTTACTAACATTACTGGTTACAAAAGAACGAATGGCAAATAACATGAGATTATTCATTACACGTGATGCAGTCAATCAATCATAACATGGTGATGATTGTCGCGTGGTTTTTGATTTACCGTAATGATGATGTGAGTGCGTGGGAGATCGGAAAATTTCGGAGGTGACTTGTGTATTTGTTTCCTCTACCGCTACTAAACCTAAATAATCATAGTGTGTACAAAGATTAAGATTTTATAGAAATAGCAAGCAAGCAAAACAAGCTACTACACCGAAAATTAAATTAAATTATTCATTATTGCACTCTGACACTCGAACCTTGGTTTTCATTCTAGTAATGAGTGCTTTTCGTAATAACACTGAAGTTTCAAATACGATTATTGATAACTACAAAGAACGAAAAGAACCAGAACCAGTAGGGTGTTTTCGGAACGGAATTTTACGGAAATCGGTTTTATTTTGTGACGTAACATTAAACGTTTAACGGGGATAGTCAATAATGATGCATAAATACATATTATACACCTAAAAATAATTGGGTGCATGCATCAATTATCACCCATTTTGGAAGTTGGGAAGTTAGGTAGGTCTAACACCAAAAAACATCCGAAAAAACCCACTAAATGTTGTTACAATGTCTACAAAAATATTTCATATCACCATATATATCATTATCGTAAAAATTTTTCTACTTCCAGATTTAGAATTTATTATGTTTGATTTTTTTTATATTTTTTAAATTAACGGATCACCTCATCGCCTTCCTCCCCTTTTTTGACTGCCGTTGATTGTGTTGAGTTTGAGATATTTGGTAGGTTATTAGACTAAATAATAAATATACGCGTCACTTTAAAAAAAGTACAATAAGCCCAAATTAAAATTGACAATCACCAATTAATCATGATTTATTCTTCTCGCCTACTATTTAAACCTCGGGTTCCAGCTTCGTTTTTTCGTCTCAACCATATCAAACTTTTCAAACATCCCTTCTCTTATTCTTCGGGTACAATAAATAATTCTTATTATACAAATACTTCAAAACAATTGAGGAAGAACCAACAGCAAAAACTTGCCTTCACTACCACTTCTTATAATCTTAATAAAATGACACACACACGCGTCGAAGAAGAACTTCACGATAATGCTCATATTGACTACGATCGTGTGACTATTCAATGGCAACCATCTGTTCCTCAGCTTTATGAGGAAGCTCTTAAGCATGAGACCGGGTCTGCTATCTCATCTAATGGAGCGCTCATCACTGCTTCTGGTATCAAAACTGGTCGTTCTCCAAAGGACAAGCGTTTGGTGGACGAACCAACCTCGTCAAGCGATATCTGGGTAGGCATTCTTTTTTTTTACCAAATAAATGATAAGAAATTTTACTTATCGACATTTGATTAATCAATAGTGGGGTCCAGTCAATACCAAATTACCAGAACACGTTTTTCTGATCAATCGTGAACGTGCAGTGGATTACTTGAACACTCGTAGTCATATCTATGTATTTGATGGTTACGCCGGATGGGATCCCAAATATCGTATCAAGGTCCGAGTTGTATCAGCTCGTGCCTACCATGTACTTTTTATGCGAAACATGTTGATTCGCCCAACCGAGAAAGAATTAGAAACCTATGGTTCGCCCGATTTCACAATTTACAATGCTGGTGCTTTCCCAGCTAATCGTTATACCACTGGTATGACTTCCACTACTTCGGTTTCTATCAATTTTCATATGCGGGAAATGGTGATCTTGGGTACTGAGTATGCTGGTGAAATGAAGAAGGGAATGTAAGTATTTTTTATTTTTTTTTTGATATTATTTTATAAGATTCTGAGAAAATAAAAAATTAATCAATCTTTCTCAAAATAGTTTCACTGTAATGCACTACTACATGCCAGTCAAACACAAAGTACTATCACTACACTCTTCAGCAAACGAAGGTCCCAATGGCGACGTTTCAGTCTTCTTCGGTCTCTCTGGCACTGGCAAAACAACACTATCAGCAGACCCAAAACGTTACTTGATCGGTGACGATGAACATTGTTGGTCAGATGATGGTGTCTTCAACATCGAAGGTGGTTGTTATGCCAAATGTATTAATTTGTCGGCTGAGAAAGAACCGGAGATTTTCAATGCTATTCGTTTCGGTTCGGTATTGGAAAATGTTGTGTATGATGAGAAATCTCGTGTGGTGAATTATGATGATAGTAGCGTGACTGAAAATACTCGGTGTGCTTATCCTATTGAATTTATTCCTAATGCAAAGATACCTTGTAAGTGTGTTTTATTAATGCTACTTATTTGAATCTATGATTAAAAACTAATTATCTTAATTATAAAGGTACCGCTGGTCATCCGAAGAATCTTATCCTCTTGACATGTGATGCCTACGGTATTCTACCACCAGTCTCGAAACTTTCATCGGCACAAACAATGTACCACTTCATTTCCGGCTATACTGCAAAAATCGCCGGTACAGAAGAAGGTGTCACTGAACCAGAGGCCACCTTCTCCGCCTGCTTTGGACAACCCTTCCTTGTCCTCCACCCAGCACGTTATGCAAGAATGTTAGCCGATAAAATAGAACACCACAAAGCCGACGCCTGGTTAGTTAACACCGGATGGAACGGTGGTGCCTATGGTGTCGGTGAACGTATCAAATTAAAGTACTCGCGTGCTATTATCGACGCTATACATTCCGGTGAATTGGCCAACGCCGAATTCGAAAACTATGACGTGTTTAACCTTAAGGTACCAAAGAACATCACAGGTGTCCCGTCGGAAATTTTGAATCCTGCTACAGTATGGAAGGGACCTAAAGAGGAGTTCCTAGGAAGTCGTAAGAAATTGGCGCAACGATTCATTCATAATTTCCGAAATTATGAAGATCAGACTACGTCTGAAGTCATCGCTGCTGGACCAGTTCTTTAAATTGTGGGAATAGAAAGAACTTTTGGTGTTGTAGTTTTTTCTTTAAATAATCGGCATCATATCTTTATTATGATTATGATTATTATTATTATTGTTATTATTATTATTATTATTATTATTATTATTATTATTATTATTATTATTATTCATCTCCTTTTAAAATAGATGAACTAATATAAAAAGTGTAAAGAGAAAGTTTTTCTGTTATTTTTTTTTTAATTTGTAATTAGTCGTTATTTTCTTATTAATGAATATTTTCTGTTGTTAGTTAGACTGCGTATATATGGATTTTTTAAAGAATTTTGGATTTTTATTCAATTTATTCAACTATTACCATCGCTACTACTAATAATTAATAATCAGATCAAATTGGTTTTATTTCCCGCTTAATCAAATAAAAATTTTATATTTGAATCTTTATTAGTTTTAATACATGGAAAAAATTATTGTCATTAGTGTGCTAAGATCTATTACGAGAGCTAATAGTGTCAATGCATTTTTTTTCAAGTACTTGATTTTCCCAAATTTCCTATTTCATAATCTATGTACGTACCGGTACGCACGGCTTGTGTGTTCTTCAGTAAAGGATCAAAAGCTATGCATGATCAATCTATGAAGGGCACTCATTCTTCTTTCTTCTTGCTTCCGATATAACCTTGGTATTTGAAAAAATGGTTCATAATGTTTTTGGCAATTGAAAAATCCTGGCAAAAAAACCTAAACCTTGACAAATTAATTTGTTATTGGAACTTCCATCTCAAATCTGTAAATGATTTGCATACTCGTAACTGATAAAGTTCGAAAACCTAATTCCAGCTGGCATTACGCTGCTTTTTTTTATTAGACCAATTATCTAGTAGCTGATTTGCATAATTTACAAAATGTCCTGTGAACACCCAAAAGACGCAAGAGAAGAAGACGATGCCGGAAGAACATGCTGCAAAGAATGCGGTCTCGTCTTTTCCGAGATAGTAGCGGTAGAGCCATCTGACGAAATAGGCCTGCAAAATAATGCACGCCAAGCCAGGAACTTTATTAACACAGGTTTCACGTTAGGCAAAGACACTATTTTGAACGGGAGAAGGATGACTCATGTTTTCCCGAGGGCACAACTATGTAAGCCAGATATTCCTCGCACACATTTTTTGAAGATAACTTGCGGAAAACTAGGGATACTTTCTATTCAGGAGCACGTCTGGTCGTTAGTCTTGCAATACAACAGCAAAAATCAAGTGAAGCTCGGTCGAGAACTAGAATACGCTATAGCTGCAGCTGCATACATTACAATAAGAGAACGTAAATTGACAGTGACACTCTACGACATTAGTAAAGCCACCAAAATTTCTCCCGGGGATATCAACAGTTTAGCACGTCACATGATCAAAGTGCTCGGAATGAAACTTGAAAGTCCCAATGTGAGCATGGAATCGTTGCTAGCCGGGACCATCGAAGCAATGTTTCACGAAGAGATTGCTCACCACTTGCCATTATACACTAAAGATTTGATGCACCTGTATCGCGAGGTTAACACGTTCCCGCAGGCGATTTATTCAAGGCATATAGAGAATTGCGTGAATATTACCGTGGGGAACTGTATACAAGTGAATAATATACCAGAGATTATGGAGCTTTATCGGAAAGTTTTGATTGGGACGGCGTATTACCTGTTAGAATATGCGTCAAATGCAGGATTTATCACTGGTCGGAGTCCGGTTCCTATGGCTGCTGCTATTCTTCTTTACGCGATAGAGGCGACCGAGAAACCTTCAGTTGCGGAAAGGGTAGCTAATCACAAAATGGTCGAAGAATTTGTCACTTGTGCATTTGATCTTAAGCCTGATCGTAGTATGCTGAGGAGATATAAGGAAATTCGATATCACATGAATCAACAAGTACAAAAAATTCATTTTGCTTATATCGCCAAAGACGATCCGTTCAGATCATACTTGTATGTAAATGACTTGATAAAATTTTTTCCGCCTGAACTGCCGAATATCGCAAGATCTTGGGATCAAATAGAAGTGCCGTCTATTGTCCGATCTCGGCAACTGAAAGCCCTGAGATTAGAAAAAATTCAAAGGGCCAGGAAAATTGTTGGCTTAGAACCATCAACTTTAAGTATTGGACAACAGGTTTCACAATATCAACAACAAATAGTAATAATTGAAGATGATGGAGACGTACGGATAGATTTTCAAGATCCTCAACAACAAATAATAACTGATGATGTTGAAAGGGAACGAAATAATCAACAACAACAAGTAGTATCCTTAGGGGAAAAAGTTGATAATAATGATGAAGTTACCGATGATCCTTACGACGGAGAATTACAACTTCTCAAAGAACTTTTACTATCGCAAAAATATCCCGATGAACAATTATTAGATGCATCATTTGGAGTTTTGCAAGCATGGGCACACCAGAAGCGACGAGGCACTGTTAGTGATAGTCATCTCAATGATAGGGAACTATACGAGGAAGATTGCCCGGACGACGAACTTTGTGAATATATTGAAATGCCGGGGAATGTAGCTTTACCTCCTATAACGGCATCGTCGTCGACTAATGTTGTTGAAATGTCTTCTGCTCAAGCACGAGATACTTGCGAATTACTTGTGAACTCATCAAATCGAATGCGTCATCTAGATAATGATAATAGTGATGGCGATGAAAGTGCTGATGATAGTGGTGATGATGAAGACGAGGACGACGAAGAAACGGAAGAGGAAGTGGAAGAAGAAAGAGAAATCTCTTATACGAACAATAATCAAATGCTCGATCCAAGGGAAAAAGAAGATATCATCAATGACAATCTTCGAGTTTTTATAAATAACCAATTAGAATCTTCTAGAAATCACAAAGACTGGCGAAAGGACGCGATAAAACGAAAACGAATCAAACGATTGATTCGCGATCCGCCACGCAACAAAAATAAATCTACAAATAATGGCACAAAGAATGCCAGTGGGGCAAGTGGTTCTTTGGTGCCTGAGCAAGATGAAAGCGCGTCGAATAACAAAACAAAAAGCAAACGAATTCTCATAAGACCCGAAGATATTGATTATGATATGTTTATGTAAGGTGATGAGCTTTTCAGATTTGATATGTTTATCGAGAAATTTATTGGTATGTTCATAGGTCATTCAAAAATTTTATAAACTGTAAATAATCATTAGAAATTGATGCGCATTCAATGCTAATTCTATATCAATTATGGATGACATGAGTCCTCGTCTTTAGCACAAAAAATCGTAACAAACTTATTATCGAGTCAACAGAAAAAAATGAATGTTTGTTTATTTGCAAGCATTTAGATGTAATAGATTAGATAATAAGAATATTAATATTTGGTGTAAATTACTTAATAAAAACAATAAAAATTAACTTCCATAAGAAAAACATGAAGAAACCAAACCAACAAACAATGATCAACCTACACGACAACACGGGGACCTTTATGTCCCTCTAAATTAACTAGCTACACATTTGTAGATCCATAAGATTTCTGAGCAGGAGACGCTTCAGGCGTGTACGGAGGTGGTGTAGGTGGTATAGAAGGATTAGCAACCGTACCCGGTAATGGCATCGATGGTGACGATAACAATGTGTGACGACGTTCAAGTAATTCACGTTCCTCAGATTTTTTGTAGAGCACGTAGAATGCGTGTATATGCCCGGGAATATATCCGAGTATAGTTAAGCAGACTTATTTTTTGTAAGTTCAATTGACCAACCAAATTGTTAATGACTTAAATTACAACAGACTTACTATTTATACAGAAATCAGCACTACACCCTGTCGCAATAAGAACCGCAGCAGGCGGGAATAAAATAGCGACAAGGATCAAAAGAACATCACCAACTGTTATCATGATTGTGATTCAAAACTCTTTACACTTAGTTTTATGAAAGAAAGTGTTATTCTTTATGTTTATTTTTCACTCCAACCAAAGAAACAAAGTAAACTCTATATAACGATAAAAGTGAGATAAATAGAAAGATCGAAGATACGGAATTTCTTTTAGCTACGTCATAGATACGCACGTAATACTGTGATACACAATTTAGTCTATCACTCGTAACATTTATCAAATAATATATATTCGTTAATTGAATCAGAATACATGCAATAAAAACACTATTGCAAGGACAAGTAAACGATGATGTATTTTATAATAATAATAATAATATTGCTTTTTTACACTACAGCAAATAAAAAAAATAATCAATATTGCTTTTTTTCAACCTGTTTGAAATACAAATATAAGAATTCTTGATGATAGATAAATGCAATAAATGAAATAATGTTCAATAATCCAGATAAAAATCTGTTTTTTAACGTAATGTCTGGTTTGTTGCAACACACACCAATTCATATAATATGTAATTCATGGTTCGTCTTCAATTACAGCTAAAACACGATCACACTTTGAACATTGATGAAATTCATCTTGACATCCTCTCATCACACACGGCACCCAGAACAACGGCCAACATACAAAACACATTAAGACTGAACAACAATAAGCACGGGCACCTGGAGTTCTCGATACTTTAGTCAACACTTGTTGCTGACAATGTGGACAGTACATTGTTAATGGATCTCTACTCACAATCATCACAGGAACATATTCGATTGCCGTTGTGGACGGTTGTGGAGGATTTGGAGGTGATAATGGAGTGGTAGTATTATTAGTGTTTGCAGGAAGTGCGTTATAAACTCCTCCTGTTGTATTGTACATGATGTCGTTAGTTGAGGTTTGTGGATGTTGCCTATTTGTTGCATCGGACATTGATGTTTCTGATTCACGCGGTATGTAAGGTGGTGGTGGTTCATTTATGTCATCGATATTATTACTGGGTTTGCTTGAAGAAGATTGTGAATTTACATTGTCTTTATTGGATGTTGATTCATTTTCCATATTATTTTGTTTTGACATTTTGTCGATTTGATATTATCGTATATCTCAAAATTACAAGGATTTATTTGATAGTTGTTTACTTGCACGCTCAACCGCCTATATTTATATACATTCCCATACTAGTAGATCACCGAACATAATCAGAATAATCACCGACAATATGCATCTCCTTAGGAAAAAGAATGCCATGGAAATAAGCCATGAGAGAAAATTCCAACAAATGACGTTATAACGGCATTTGTTGGAATGTGTAACAGGTTATGCCGAATATATTGTTTGATGTATGTGGCAAATTTTTTGATCAGTCCGGCAAAACCAATCCGGCAGAAAACACAAAAATGCCTAATCTAGCTTGGAGTACTAATAGAATATGTCAGGGGACAATTTTACATATAAGTTTGTCCTCCGCTCTAACAGTAATCTTAACTTTAAAATAACCTTTAACGTTAATTTCCGAATTTTTCTGGGATCAGACCTGCCCTTTGAGGAGAGGCGTTACAGCATTGTATCCACGTGACAACACGGGTATTACAATTAAAGGTTGATTTTAAGATTAAGATTAGGATTAGGGTTAGAGTGGATGACAAAATTGCATGTAAAATTATCTTTCCAACATTTCTTAATAGTGCGCCAAGATAGATTTAAGCATCCGTTTTTCGTATTTTTTCATTCGCGCTTCGGATTTGTTTTCCGGGCTGATCAAAAATTTACGCATCCTTATTAGTCTGTGTTTCGGACTGATCACCGAAGGTACAACGCTTAAACGTATCCCCATTTGAGTTAATATTATCTTATTGTTTGTTACAGATTTGGCTAGCATTAATTTCTTGGCATGCATCGTTATTTTTACCATTTTCTTATAGAGGAATTTAAAATTTGTGGTTTAGTAAAAAGAATAATTTAGTCACGGGAGACTGTATTTAAAGATAGCAATGACTTAAGGAGTCTATCCCTACTGGTTAAGGTAAAATATCTCTGATTGGTCAGGTAAGCATCACGGTTACTCTATTAGTTAAGTAAGTATAATTCATTACCCGTTGGTCACGTTGGTAATGATAATAATCTGGCAATGAGATAATGATGGTGCGTATTTTTATTTATGAATTAGCATTAGAAATAACAATCTCGTCACAACATTCGAATCAAACAGCTCATGTAATTTTACAAATAATGAATCTTTTCTAATTAAACAAAAGAACTGAATAATTTAATTATATTTTTAACAACTCTTTGTGCCGTATTTAAAAGTCTTATTATGTATGCTATATACTTAAAAATGCTTATCATTATTATTCGTTATTGTTTGGCAAAGTAATAAATAATCTCTATGTATAAAGAAAATTTATTGTTATTTATATCTGAAGAAATATAAATACTTGACATTTTTCGATGAAGATATTAATTTGAAATG
>CAJVPL010000918.1:0-18437 GCA_910591945.1 Ambispora gerdemannii | reverse complement strand
AAATTAGTCTCTCCCACCTTTTGAACTTAATAAAAATACGTAAAAATCTTTATAAACTCTCCCACCTGATTGAAACATGTGAAGAACACGTGATCTATATTGAAGAATTATAAAACCAACGAAAACGATAACAATATGAAATTTATAAATTAATATTTATTATTAACTAATTAATCTTGTTATATATTATCATGTGAAATATAAATTTTAGATATAGAATATGAATTCTGAATTTTTTGTTATTTAACTTTTAACTTAAATATTTCTATCAGTTTTTATTCAATAATAATAAAATTTATATATTCAAAATTCTTAAGTTATAAATAATTTGATAATATAAAAATTTTTGAAACTTTAATTGTTAATCAATAAGATATTATTATTTTTAATTGATGAATTATAAATTTTATATACAAAATATAAATTCTGAATTTTTTGTTACTCAACTTTAAACTTGAATATCTCTATCAATTTTTGTTCAATAATAATAAAACTTATATTTTTAAAATTCTTAGATTATAGAGAATTTGATAATATAAAATTTTATTTATTGGTTGATAAGATATTGTTATTTTTAATTGGTGAATTATAAATTTCATACATGGAATATAAATTCTGAATTTTTTGTTACTCAATATTAAACTTGAATATTTCTGTTAGTTTTTGTCCAATAATAATAAAACTTATATTTTCAGAATTCTTAGATTATGAAAATCTCGATAATATAAAAATTTTTGAAATTTTAATTATTGGTTAATGAAATATTATTGTTTTTAATTGGTAAATTCCAAATTTTGCTACTCAATTTTAAACTTGAATATTTTTGTTAGTTTTTGTTCAATAATAATGAAACTTATATTTTCAGATTCCTTAAATTATAAAGAATTTGATGATAAAATTTCTTTATAATTTTAATTGTTAATTAGTAAGATATCATTATTTTTAATTGGTAAATTATGTGATAAAAAATAAATAATCTAATTAGATATGTAATTATTTTTAGATTTGTATATTAATATGATATTTATTCTAGTTATTTATATAAGAATTTTTATTTTATAATTTTTTGTTTTGTATTATTATAATTATTCAAAAATATAAATATTTGAAAATTAAATTTAATTTTCTTTAATAAAAATTGTAAAAATAATTAAAAATAATTATTTAATAAAATTATTTAATTATTTAATAAGCTTTATATTATAATAATTATTTTATTTAAGTAAAATAAAGAATTTAAAATAATTATATATAATATTTTTAAATTATTACTTTTTATATGTAATAACTATATATATTTCTGTATTCTTATATTTGATAATTCTGATATTAATATAGTATTTTATTAATATGATTATTTAATTAATTACTAATTAATAATTAGTAATTTGTTTGATCAATTATTATAGAAAAATATAATAACAACTATTCCAGTAATTCTATAATTTATTTATTAACTAGTTAAATTTTTATAATAATCAATTAATAATTTTTATTAAAGTTTTTTAAAATTATTATATATATTATAAATATAACTAAATATTAATATTTATAAAAAGATTATATAAGATTATTCAAAATTATAATTAAATAATAATAATTATATAAAAATATATAAAATTATAATTAATTTAAATTAATTTAGTATTAATTAATATTTAATAATAATAAATAATAATAATTAATATTAAATTATATTAAAAATATAATTATAATCTTATAAACTTGTTTATACAAAAAATTTATTTTTTTAATAATATTTATAAAGATATATTTTAAAAAAAATAAAAATCTTAATAAAAATTGTAATTATAATAATTTAATTTAATTTTTTATATTATATATAATATAATTTGATATAATTTGATATAATTAATATTATTTATTCAAAATTTGATTATATATGCAAAAATATTGAATTTTTATATTTAATTGATCTTTTAAGTAATTTAATTTTTTTGATTTTTAATATTTATATAGTATATTATAATTAACTAGTTTATGAAAAAGCTTATATATATTGCTAAAATAATATTTTTTTCAATTTAATTGAAAAATTATAAACAAGCTTTTTTAATATTTTTTTGATATTTTTTACTAGATGAAAACTAATTATTTAATAATTAATATAATTACAAATTATTTTATCTTATTAAATAATTGTTCTGTAAAAATTATTTATATTATTATTTGATAATATATAGCTAACACTAAGTTTTTTACAATATAATAATTATAAAAGAAAATATATAGTCAAACTTCTCTATAATTATATTTGTTTATAGTTATATTCCTTTATAATTATTCTATTTTGCTTTTTTATTTGCATATAAATATAATAAAAAATTTCTCTATAATCATATTCTTTTTATAGTTATCAAAGTTTACTTTCTTAAAATGATAAATATAAAAAAATTTAATTATATTTTATTTTTTTACTTCAAAAAAAATAATATTTTGTAAATTCTATGAAATATTTATATATATCAAAATAATTATATATATCAAAACAATTGTGTATAATTTTTTAAAAGCATTTTATATTACTTTTAAATATATTTACAAAGATATATAGTCAAATCTCTTATAGTTATACACATTTATAATTATATTTCTCTATAATTATTCTAGTTTGCTTTTTTATTTATATATAAATATAGTAAAAAAATATTTCTATAATTATTCAATTTTGTTTTATTAAGAATAATAACTATAAAAAAATTTAACTAATCAAGTATATTATTAATATTCTTTAATTATTAATTTTAATAATGATATTAATTTATACAAATTGACTTTTTTAGATTATAAAATAACTAATTATTATTTTTCAAGAAAACTTTGTTATCTTTAGAAAATTTAGTATAATCATCTTATATAATTATTTATATTATAATAATATTAATTATTTAACTAATAGTAATGTTCTTACATGTAAACATAATTATTATAGTTATTATTTATAAATATATCAATTTATTTAATATATTTAAGTTATTTTTGAATAAAATTAAAAAAAATGTTAATGTATTAAAAGTAAATATAACAAAAAAATTATGAAAAAGAATTTATTAATAAAAATAGAAAAAATATAATTGAAGATAATTTGGATAATGCTAAAGTAACAACAAATGATATAGTAACAATAAAGAATTTATTAGAACATGCAAAAAAATTATAATTTTTTATATAGCTTAGTTGATTATAATTTAATTTATTTGAATTATATTTATTATGCAAGATTCTTATATACTTGCATATATATATATTTAAAATACAATAATAAAGATATTAAATCTTAAATTTAATAAAAAAATCATTAATAAAAGTTTTTTTAATAGCGTTTTGCATTTTTGCATTATTAAAATTTGTGAATTTGATCAACATGTGACCATGTGATATTACTCGGAGAAATTTAGTACTGGGAAACATCAATGCTGAAAATTTTGCAGATCATGACTTATAAAGTCGATATGATTGGCCAGATTTATAAGTGTGATTATCTTCTCAATTATTTGCTAGTATTTATTTATCAAAACTATTAAAGTTTATATAGAAAATTCTTTGCACCATGTTTTGGAATTTATAATTTTTCCCAGTTCTGGTTTGACGCAGATAAATTGATCACGTTATATTGTGTATGTAATCAACTACCCCAAGGACGGAAAAATTATTCTGTTAGAATGGAGATTAAGATTGTATGTAAAATTGCCTCACCGACATTTTTTATTAGTGTACCAAGCTATGCTTCCTGTATTTTTCGAATTTACTATTTCCCCTCCCCAAGTTCTGATTGGTTGAGGATATTAAAGGTTAATTTTAGCGTTAGGGTTAGGGTTAGGGTTAGAGTGGAGATCAAGGTTATATGTAAAATTGCTTCCCCGACATTTTTTATTAGTGCATCTAAGCATTCGTTTTCTGTATATTTCATTTTTAATTTTCTTGTGTCGGATTTGTCTTGCCGGATTGATAAAAATTTATTCATTTTTATTGGTTAATCTAGAAGACCCGGTGTGCAGTCAACCAATCAGCGATGGAAATTACTTGCGTCCAATCAAAACTTGGGGGGAAATTAGTAAATGCTATTTTTCATTTTCTTGTGTCGGATTTGTTTTGTAT
Organism: Ambispora gerdemannii; assembly: GCA_910591945.1. NCBI lineage: Eukaryota > Fungi > Glomeromycota > Glomeromycetes > Archaeosporales > Ambisporaceae > Ambispora > Ambispora gerdemannii. The sequence goes on along the minus strand of CAJVPL010000918.1, from coordinate 14,318 downwards.
CATTCAATATTACGTGATCAATTTCACCCAATAAGCGATGGATCCCATCAGAACAATTAGTAAACGAGTAGTTTACTCGAAAAATACACCAAGCTTCATGTTTAATAGCCAAATTGGTGTTGTTACATGTGCCAAATAGACAAGAATAGAATTGTCATAACGATATATATATGACAGACGCCTGTCTGCGTTTGATCCTCTTGCTCCATTAAATCCGAAAAAAATGTATCGGTATTTTTATCGTGCTTTATTTTTCATTTTACTAGCTCAACTTTACGATGAAGCAAAAGTGTTTTCTATTATAGTAAGATCTGATCCAAAATGCCGTCCAATTAAAGGTATGCTTATTTCTTGTGCTCAAAGCCCGATGATTTTGCTTTTTTATCGGAAAAATCGAATATTTCATTATATTAGGACCAGAGGCGTGCGAAGATATTGAAATTCACCATAAAAGTGGCCTCGCATTCATGGCTTGCGGCTCAGAAAATGGACGACGAACGCAATGGTGGCCGCCACTTGGCAGTGTAAATACGACAGTTCAACCACTTGAAACACCTTGGATTTATAATTTGGAGGTATGGAATTTATTATTTTTATTTTTTGATAGAAAATATATTCTACGTACTTATATATTAAAAATAGACCGAGGAGATTTTCCCATTGAAGCTCAAGGATTTCCCGAAGGATACTGATGTCTCTCTTCACGGCCTGTCACTGTATATCGACCCTTCCAACTCAAATAAAGTAACAGTGTTCCTTATCAACCATCGTCGTTCGGGAAGCGTAGTTGAAATACTCGACCACACAATCGGCACCAAAGAGCTTATTTATCGGAAGACCGTATCAAGTGAACTCATTGTTACACCTAATGATCTGGTAGCAGTTTCGGCCGATGAGTTTTACGTGACAAATGATCATCGATATACATACAAGCAAGAAAAAGAGAGAGAATTTGAAAGTACTGTATTGTTGTATGCATATTATATTGTTGTGTCAAAAATAATGACATTTCTTTTTTAGTCGCAACAAGGCGCTTATGGACCAATGTGATATTTCATGCGAAAAATGGAACGGACTTTGTTGCAGCTGAAGGAATTTCATTAGGAAATGGAATCGTTGCCAATTGGAATTATAGTCGCTTTTATGTCAATTCAGGAGGAACAACGGAAACGATAATTTACACTAGACTCGATAATAATTTACTATTTGAAACAGAACGCGTTCATATTGGTATTCCGACTGACAATCTTTCAGTAGATGAAGTAACCGGCGAAGTTTACACTCCAGGTAAATATTTAAAGATTAAAAAAAATCTTTTATTAGATTCTAATCATTTAGTTTATATATAGGTTTCCCAGATCTACCCGCATTGATTAAATACCTTCAAGATCCAAAAAGTCCAGCTCCTGATCTCATTGTCAAAATCTCTAACGTCACCAAGAAAGCGGATTCACGTATTGGCAGTAATTACCAGGTGACAAAGGTACTGGATAGTGATGGAAAAGAATTCACTGCTATTTCTATTGCAGCTGTTGATAGAAAGCGCGATGCACTCTTGCTTGGATCCTTTGTAAGTAAGGGTATTACCAGATGCAAATTAAGTGCTTTAGGTAGTTAATTTTTATTTGTCATATAGCTTTACATATAAATATACAAGCTAAAAACACGCCATAAATATATAATTACAGTTCTATAAAAGTAGATAAATGTATATGCTAAAAGTACATTATTCACATTAAATTAGAGCTTTGAAAATTTATACAATTTGATTATATTCTTTTTCATATTGGTCAGAATAAGTTGCTTGAATTTGGTTATCGGAACATTGCGCAAGTTCTTCACCGCCACAAGAGGCTTTTGCGAGTTGATCTTGGCATTCGTTAGTTTGCGATAATACCAATGGTGTACGTTTAGTGACGAGGCTATATGAATGTTCTTGTTGATCACAACACTGTTCTTCGTTTGCTTGATTGGTGGATTTCTGGCAAGCATGATTCTCACAACCGGCTTGTTGACATTCTTTTGAAGCACAAAGTTTTGCATCGACTACCTTCGGCGAAGTTGCACATCCGAATGGTGAAATTGTGGGTGCTGCTGCTACTGTTCCACATTCACATGGTGAAACGGGTGCTGCTATTGTTCCACATTCACATGGTGAGATTACAGGTGCTGACGCACATCCGCAGGGTGCAGTAATTGGAAATGTTCTCTTTGCAATATTACTGTAAGATTGTTCGTAAGAATTACATTTCTGCACTTCGTCTTGTTTATTACAACATTGCTCAAGCGCGTTATTCGCACATCCTTCCAGTTGATGCGTTTTTTGGCATTCATCACATTGATTCAAGTACAAAGGCGCTCGACGCGCCAAAACCGAACAAGAATTTTGGCCGTAGTTGCAACTTTCGCATTGATTTTGACAATTCGAGCAATATTGGAGAGCATTATCATAACAGCCGGCAGCTTGAAGATTATTGCCGTGACATAATTGACCGGATGTAATGCAACCAGTGGTTGGTGACAATAGACCAGTTGCACATGGAAATTGTAACGATGCACACGAGGGATACAAGGGTGTTGAGTAAAGGCCACGAGCTTTAATCCCAACGGTATGAATCGGAATTCTGTGAAACCCAGCAGAAGCCAACGAAACGAAAGTCACAGTGAAAATAACAATAAGAACACAAGGCATCGTTAGTGTGTAGATAATAAAATTAATTGATGAATTGGCAAGATATTTTGCTCTGTTGGTCTAATTAGAGCCAGCAAATATATACATTTTATTTCTCTTGCGCATGAATAATGATATTTCGATTGTTAATGCAATTTATCTATTGATTTATTTTATATCGATGTAGTAATTTATCAAATTGCGATGTGACTTTCCAATATCGCTATATCGAGATTTTGCCAAGTTTGCACTATATACCCAAATAAGTTCAAGATGTGTAGAACACGATCACACATGAGATCATACTGTTATATACTGTTATCATAACAATAACGAATAATAATAAGGTAAGCAGAGTTTTTGACAAAGTGAGTAAATGACAAACCTTTTGACTAATCGTTATATTTTTCTAATTAACGACCAAGTTTTTTTTGACATGCCATTTTTGTCATTTTGCCAATATTGATCACAAAAGAGTTGAGACATTTTTACTCTTATTTGTAAAATTATAAAATTAAAAACCACAAATAAAATGTCATCCAAAGACAACAATACTGATAATAATCTCGCGTCTAACGACTTGCAACAGTCCGCAAACCGAGAAGAAAGTTTTGACCCAAATCATCCGACTCAAGAACCTTTTACCGCGCCTGGCGTTGACGGATCTTCGAATGGTGGGCGTCAGCATGTTTTGTTTTGTATGGGTTCGATTGGTGGATTTATCACGGAGATTTATGGGAAGATTGCGAGATGGTTTAGAAGATAAAGAACCAAAAAGAATATAAATTTACTTTTTTTTTTAAACAATGATGAAATTGTGTCCACAAAATGTCGTCACTCTTATTAGATAATCTTTCTTTTAAGAAGTTTCACATATTATGTTCGAATAAAACGCCACAAGACAATTTCAAGGGTGTTTTATCAACAACCTATCACAAGTGTCCGTTTGACCCCCCTGAAGATTTTTTTTAAATTCCAAATCAGATATATATAAATGTATAGCCAACTCATTTTTGCAGTCTGTTTGAACAATGCAAATCATTTTCTAATACCTGTTAGTGATTGATTTTCGCGTTAAAAATACCATATCGATATAATACAAAATTGTCTTGCGCATATACACACACGTTCGTTATACACAGCACACACCTAGGCATGCATAAATACAAAATAATACTTTTTGGCTTGTGTTTTCTCCTATTGTTATTCGACAAAAATCATTTAGCGACTGCGAATTCAATGACATCAACCACCAAGTAAGTGATTTATGAATCTTGAATTTGCCAAACAAGAACTAACATCTAATCATTTCCATAAATACCAAATTGCAAATACGTAGCGGTAATGCGACAGTTTCATTAACAACAGCAACAACGTCGTTGTCCAATAATCAATCGTCACCACCAACCTCTTCGACATCTTCACATAGCAATGCACATAATTGGAAATATCCATCAACTACTATTTATTTAGGGTTCGGTTTCTTGCTTTTGAATTTTGCTTTCGTGGTGTTTCTTTAGTTCCACTGACATAACAACACAAATACGTGCTACACTTTAAAGTGTATCAAAAAGAATTGTAAATGGAAAAATAAAGTTGCACGTTTATTCCGAAAATTTGTTTCACTTGAGAACACAACGATAAAAGGAAACTTCTGTTTATTTAAACAGTATAGTGAGTCATTGCATGCATGCACACATCATACGCGATGTGCGTTTCAACATGAGACACTTGAAAATATTCAAGGGTGATCGCTGAACAACACCAACAAATAACAACACAACAAATAAGTACCAAGTCGATTAAAAGAATATATGTACTGTAATATAATTTTCGTAGTCGATTAAAAGAATTAACGAAATGACTCCATAACACAAAAAATCTATGTATATACACTACACATTTCTAAAATTTATTAGCAATTTAATTTCAATCTATAATACAGCGCAATTAGACAAAGGAAATTCACGGGTATAACGTGTGTCACAGACTTATCCCTTCTTTATAGTTACTATATACGTTTTGACGTCCCCGTTATGGTTACGTCCTTAATGTAGAGTTACGTCACGTCAATAAGTTTGCGAATTTGACAATCAAGTTCGCCGTTACCATAATTTACGCCTTTTTTTCTTTTTTTCGTGAAATTGGTTTTATACGGAATAATTTTTTCACGAACTCCTTTAACGATCCCTTTTTGAAAAACTTTTTTTTCGATTTTCGTTTCGTAGGAGCAGCAACATAAGCGATATCTGGTGTTGGTGTTGATGAGGTTTGCTGATGCGGATCATGTGTCTCAGAAATAAAACTAAACATAAAGAGTTAATTTAATGTCGATTTATCTTCAGATTAACATGTATAACAATTATTACCTATCATTTATATCAAGTTCTTCCGAAACAGGAAGTTTATCCGGTATTGGAGACTTGTTATTATCAACTACTCCTATTTCATCATCATCATCTTGTTCTATAATACTTTCTGGATAATTCGACGACGAATCTGATTCCTAAGAACAAAAAAAATAATTAGTCTTCTCAAACTATGTTTTTATTACATGTACATGTCAAAAACATACAACGTCGCCATTTTCTATAATTTCAAACTTCGACTCTGATTCCTAAGAAAAAAACAAAAAGTAAAAACATTAGTCTTTTCAAACATACGTTTTGATTATATACACATGTCAAACACATACAACATCGTTATTCTCTACAATTTCAAACTTTGATTCATGTTTGTTATGATGCGTTTCCATTGGGTCATCGTTGATTGTATCAAAGTTAAAGGTGGGATCATTGCTGTGAATACCTCGCTTTTCTATCCCTAAAGATCCATTTGCGTCCGATTGAATGCCTAGTAAGTTTTATATTAGATACAATTGAATAAAAAATAATAAACGATGATTGTCTTGTCATTTTACTATTATCTGTCATTACCTTCATCTTCAAAATATTCATCGTGGCCCTGTTTTTGGTCATGCTTTTGAAGAACTGGTGTCAACATCATATCCTCTAATCGCTCACATACTTCCTTGATGGTTGGTCTTTGATCAGGATCCGAATTCCAGCATTTGGTAAATAGTTGAATGTATTCGACGGGCGTTCCAAGTACAGGAGATTCACGTTTTCCATCGATAATACCATTCACGAAATTTTGATCAGATAAAGCGAAAGAAAATGGTTGTCGTCCACTTGATATCTCCCACATTATCATTCCCAAACTGTAAATATCTGATCGTGAGTCTGGCGTTAAATTTGGATCCTCTAATAATTTAGGGTCGATGAACGGCAGAGTACTTTGTGCTGGTGATGATGATGAATGATATTCCAAAGTGAAAGTAATCGGATCTGTCAAAATTGCTCTACCGCGATTTATTAGGATATTGGATGAACGCTTTATAAAAAAAAAAAAAATCAGTCTACGCGTAATCACATAATTTCCAGATTTCTAATAATGGACTATTACCAAACGACGATGTATTATTCCTGATTTGTGTAGATGATGAAGTGCATAAGCGATGCCTTTAGTTAGACGTAATTTATGCACCCAAGACATCTCTTTCGCATTCTTCTCTAAATATGAACGTAAATCGCCACTGTCTATGTGTTGGAGTACTAAAAGATATTTTTCGGATTCTGGCTCTGATGATAATTAAAAGGAGCCTATTTAGTAAGCGACAACATCATCAATGGGTTATATATGCGTCAGGAATAAATAATAATTACCTTGCGTTATACAATGATATTGTAGGATGTTCTCATGAAGGGTTAATTTCTTGAGCAAACGTAGCTAAAGAAAGAAAATCAATTGTAAAGTAATTCTCGGCGAAATTTAACAATTATGCACCAAACACCTCTCCCCCTTACCTCATTATAGAGCTGTTGACTTTTTTCTTCGTCTTTTTTTATTATTTCAGGCAATTCCTTCAATGCGACTTCTTTTGAACGAAAAGTCCAGAATCCAGTTCTCACAGTGCTTTTAGCATTGTCTTTACGTTTCAACGGCGTAACGTCTTCAAATTGTAAATATGGATAAAGTTTAATGCCCAAATCTTTACCAAGAAAATCTACCAGATCTTTTTGATCATTTTTTTCAATACGACTGTTGTCAGTATTTGAACTATCCACTGAATTTGCTTCTTCTTGAATAGTAGTGAGGCTAATGGTGGGTGCGAGAATAGTTGTAGTAATAGACATTTTATTTATGTGTGCGAGTGAGAATTCTATTATTTGTCGGTGTTATTTGAATCCTAATGTTATTCTAACGCTACGATAAATTTATTAAAAAATAATACTGTTCACGTTTTCCTTCTTCTCTATTGAGAAGAATATGAAGGAAAAAAATATACACGATACACATGTAGGCGACAACCTTCTAAAAAGTGTGTACGTGCGACAACAAAAATTTTAGCTCATGTGGATTGTTGTACGATCTTTATGGAAAGGAGGGTGAAAAGAAATCAAGTTTAAAAACTAGTTTGACTTTTTCTCAACTGGTACAGGTATGGCCATTGAAAATGTGTATGTGCATATAGATTACATGTATTAATGATTCGCCAAGAATTTTAATTTGAAACAAAAACAGCCTATATTTTCTGCATGCTTTTGAGGATATTTATGGTCATAAGCTGTTAGTGTTTGTGCTTCCGAATGACCAACCACCAGATGGAACTTGACAAATAAATGCAGTTCGGTTATCGTTATTATGTAATTTTCAAGTTTAATTTAGTGCAATCACAATTTCCACATGTGTAGATTCATATTATATAATATTAGAATTTCTTAATCTGTGAAAATATCTGATCTATTGTCATTATTGTTAGTATCCTCATCATCCAAGCCGAGGGAAATGTTGTTTGACAACAAAGGTGGTCTTGCAGCATCTTCTAATCCCAATTTCTGATGAAACAATTGTCTCGTATAAATATTTTCTTCGGGCGAAGTTGATGTAGACTAGAAAATATTCAGTAAAACAAAATGCTTAAGATCTCGGATTATTGGATTGAGAAATTAAGAAAAAAATTACCTGCTCATCGATTCCGTTTCTTTTATGAGACGACGACAAAGACGACGATGATGTAGAAGACAAAGTTAAGTTAGTCTCTAGATCAATATCCATATTGTTATCGTCTTTAAATATCCTAGGGATCGGAGAAGGCGAAGGAGGATCATTATTCGGAATCGATGGCGGTGGCCATACAGAGGAAATACGTCTCGCTGGATTACGTGTATTAATAGGTTGGTGATTAGGTCTATTCGGAGTAGAATACAATGAGTTTGTAGTAGTAGTAGGTGATGATTGAGAGATCCATCTATAGGTTTGAGCATGGGATTGAGATGGTGTTGTGTTGTTGGAAGATCCAATTGAGTGTGGTGTGGATGTTGTTGATTTACTAGTTCCATCCAACGTATCACTCTCAAATGACTAATTACGTAATACGTAGAATGTCAGAATTGTATATTTAGAATAAAGAAAAATATAGATATTAAGGACATACATTGTGTTGAAAAGAACAATCCTTATTTCGCCATTGTTGCTGCTGTTGTTCTAATGACGGTCCAAAGCCTGAAGAATTACCACCTTTAAATAAGTTACTAACGCTACTGCCACTTGCAGAGAAATCATCTTGTTCTACCAAAGAGGCTCTTTTACTATACTTTCCCGCATTTTTAATGCCGTACGGACCAGCGGTACGAGATGATTTTCCGAATGCACGATTTAATTTAGGGGTGCGTCGTGAAACTGTCATGTCTTGAGCCATTTCGGTCATTTTTTTCTGTTATTTTTTCAAGTAATTACAACGATATGTTGACGAAGAAAAATTAATAATTCGGCGAGGTATTTACCTGCATGAGAGCATATTTTTCATTCAATCTACGAGATTTTTCTCTTTTTAAGTCAAGAGACCGCGACCCTTTTCCCCATTCAATCGTCGAATTATCACCGGATTTACTTTCTGAAGCAGAGAAGTTTATTGTCGATGAAGTGGTAATTTTTGCTCGACTAGATTCATCATCCTCTTGGTTGTCTTCAAGAATTTGGATGGGTGTAGTGGAGCAACCATCTTTTTCGAAAAGAAAATTATATATATCTCTCTCTTCTAATGTTTGATAGAATGAAAACTGAGACTTGACTTATAATACCGTCACTCTCAATTGATGTCATACTTTTCACGATGGTCTTGGATACTCTAATCAATGCGAACCAAGAAAATATTACTATAAACTCGAGAATTGATGGGCAAATAGATAATACCTAGAAAAGGGGACATTTTGAAGTTCACGCTTTGGCGAAAAGTTTTTTGGCGGTGGCGAATAGTATGTCATTTTCGACAATACGCGTGAAGGTTGGAAAGGAAAGAGATATACAATACTGATTTTTTAGAGTATATTTTGATGTAATCATAGCTAAACTGTTTTTTTAATAAATTAAACTTTTGAAAGTAACTCGGTTAAACCGTGATCAAACTTGATTTATAACGATAATACATGTACATTACAATTACATTACAATTACATTGTTTAATCACATAAGCTTTAGAGTAATCTGAGATATCACACACAATACGTATATAATTTAAATCTCTATTGCGCAACATGGCCAGAATTCTGGCATGAGAGGCGTATCCGGCAGCGAATCTTGTGTAATTCCTTCATCGCCACAAGCCTGAAATCAGAAATTAAAAAAAATTCATATAAAAATTGCCTTTAGTGTTTGCCAAAGTAATAAAAGTTAACTCACTAGGCAAAAAGCCCATCTACGAAGCATTACTTCGTTTAATTTCAAATGATGATTTTTGTCGATCTGAAAGCATCCTTCGCGATGTATAGGACAAGTTCCGACGTATTTTTGTAGGAGCGACGAGTGCGTCCTTTCGTAGTGTGCTCGGAAATCTTCAATTCGCTAAACATTAATTGAAATGATTTATATTAAGGAATCTTGAAATGTCAAACAATTGATGAATATATAATCACTGGTTTTTCTTCTGGAATATTGTTTTCAATCTCTGGGATATTCGTCGGATTTTTAGTGCTATTCGCGTAAATATTTAACGGCTCTACTTTTTTTTTTCTGATAAATTTATCATTTAATCAACAATTAAAAGTTCAATGATATAAGAAGAAATTATACCATCAAATAATGGTGCTTTGTTTCTCTCGATTTGATTTTTAACCTTAAGCCTTTTCAACGCTTGCTCGATTCTAGGATCATGCTTCGCCGTATTCCAATGTACTCGGTATTCGGCAATTTCGCTATTGTTATGGTATTTCTCGAGAAAGTACATCCACCACCTTACACTTCTCGCTGTATTTGTTCTCCCTTTATATTCGATATACTTTTCTAGATTCCTAGCAGAAACCGGGAAGATTGTCCCATCTTCGTTAAACCATTTTTGACGGGTTGCGAGGTTTTTGTAGGCACGTATTATGTCCTCCATTCTTTTAATTGTTCTCTCGGAAATCGATCTTCGGATGGGTGCCATTTTTTCTTGTGATTCCAGATCTTTTTCGTGCTTGGAATTAAAGGAACTTACTTGATTGTTTATTTGTTTATAAGCTTTAATATAAAGTTTGGAACTAGTAAAAAACATATAAGGAGAGAATTAAAGAAGGGAAATGACCTGATGTAAATTAAAAATAGTCTGATAAACTGATCTGATGTTTACCACTTAAACAAATCACATCTTTTGTCTGAGCATTTCCTATGGGACTTTTTTTTCAAATAAACGATCTATTTGTGAGGGAGAAATTGAACAATTGCTGTATTTTTTCCTGCAATATAGGATTCATACCAATAGAATTGAGTGGATTCGATTTGAAATTCGGAAAAGTTTGAAGGCACTCTAGAAATTGAGTAAATCGATTTTCTGTTTGTTCTGATAGATGGATTTTTCAATCACGATGTACAAATCCCTCTTTTTGAATTTTTCTCGGCTCTTGAATAATATGGTTTGATTTTTCGTATTGGAATTAATATCAATACGTATATCCGCAAAGATACCATTGAGTACTGTACAGTCAAAGCTGGATATAACGTAACGATGCCTTCATATAATTGATATGTACTCAATCCTGTTGTGACGATATAATTCCTATTTCCCATTTTATATGACAGCATATGAAATTTCTAACGATAATCTTAATATAACGATATGTTTTAAAATTTCATATGAAAGTTCATAGGTACAATTTTATCATTATATCCAGCTTTGACTGTACTTGAGATTTTGGCTAATACACAACACTTTAGAAAGTGTTCATTTTACCTCGTTTATAAACTCTAATGTAATGATTTCAACAAAACTTCCCATTTAAATTTGATTTTCTTCATGATCCCACTTGTAAGAGTGCATTCATGCTTTATAAATTTTTAACTTTCGCGCCTTCTTTTATTAGATGGTCTATATCTTCATTTTGTTTTACCGTTACATTTACTACAATCGTGACTATTGTGTTCTAAACATTTATCACAGTATGAGAAACGATAAACATTGATATCATCAAGCGCCATTTCGACGGAAAGAGTGATAGTTAAATATTTCGTTGATGTGTCTTTACACTATAGGAAATAATTGCGTGCATAACGATAATGTATGTGAATTTCGCGTGTGTATGCGTAACAACAATAAATCGATCACGAAAACACGATAGCAGACCGATATATTTTTTAATAGTTAAATTATTTTATTAAGCTGTAGCCATACAATCTCTATAATACATGTATACGTATAACGATAATGATAATCAGGAAACCTATCGCTATGCACGATTTTCACGAATGCCAGTTGAACATCGGCCCAAAAGCTACCCTTATTCTTTGGTCTCGCTATATTCACCAGTCTTGCTAGCTTCCTCCTAGTCATTAACACTAACGTCTCCTTCCTCGTTGTCTTAATTATTCTATTGTCTCTGTGAAAGCTTCGTGTCGTGGCATCGTTGATTGATTTACCATTTCCCAAAGATACTTTGTGATGTCTTACGAAATTGTATATACACGTACCAGATATTGATAACATCACAACCCTGTTAAACCGAATTTGTAGATACCTGTCTCGATAAACTGAATTTTTCAAAGTTTCTACTAATAGTATTGTTAGAGACCGCGAACGATGATTTATCCAACGACGCCGATGAGCATTAGAGCTCGAATTACGGCTGGTGTTGGCTATCAAAATTACTAAAAAGTAAGTATAAAACGATTTAAGTTTCTACACTTATAACAACTACTACGAAACAACGCACTAAATCCCTCGACGGTTCAGCATCATCGTTAACAATCGTCAATTGCATGAATCATGTAAATTCTTATTGTCGAGGCTGATCCATAAAATAACTGGCTTATATCACGTCCCACGGCAAAATAAACGACCTATCTTGATCTTTTCTTCAGGTTTTAAAACAGCGACAACTTTATTTAAGAAGATTGAAACGATTAACAGTACTGATAATAAAGATTGAGAAATAAAGATGAGTAATGCAGAAAAAATTCTGATGCTGCAAGTTAAAGCTGCATATTATTGTAAAAAAACAAATGTTACAAATATAGAAAATCAGTTACGCTGGCACTAATTATCAGTTCCTTTAACAGATCATTATAATATTACTCAACTTTAACAATAAAATTTTGAATATATTCAATGAAGAAGAGATGGTAATTATTAATGAAATTGGCCGAAACACAGCCACATGCCAAAACTCAAAATCTGAAGCTAACAGAATTTTTCAAGTCCGAACTTGATTTGGCTTTGTTGAGTTTAGGTGTTTATTTTAAACAAATAGTTTAACCACAAAAGTGACCTAAAATTTTCAAAAACAGGTTTAGACGACATACGTATATAGCAACCACCATAAATTAAACGAGTCATATTAAAAATAATTCATAATGCACCTTATATGTGAAAAAGTGACACTTATAACTGAAGCAGGGAAGTGCGCCTTGAATTTTAGATCACACTTTTAATTGCAGAGCAACCTCGTTCCGTAAGAATTTTTATAAAATTTCCTTAGCAGCGAAGATCTTGGCTTGTGGTTATTATGAAAGCTAATTTAATGAATTGTAAGTATAATATGACTATATGTTTAACTCTTTTCTTATTCAACACAATATGGAAGCAGTCAAAAAGGATTAATAGATTAAGTGTTGCAATGTACTAATGGTAGAAGTTTGCATACATCTCTTCGCTGGAATATTGCAGCTTAACAATTATAAAATATTTTTATGCAATCTCCCAATACATTTCTTTTGAAGTTTTACGTAGAAAATAACCTAATACCAATCAAATTAATATTATACATATTTTGCTTAATATTAATTAGTTCGTTTGTTGATAAAAATCAGGTTGATTTGCAAGCGCAGCAATTGATATCGGAAGCTGAGCGGTAAATAACTATTATACATGTATATATCTTTCTCTGATTTTTTTGTTAAACAAAAAATCGTTGAATGTCATTATCGTTACAAACTACGTACGTACATGTATATCATACATGTTTAGTATTACGCCGTATCAATGTATGTTCGTATCTAATGCATATGTTAATACTGTATTGTATTATATCCAGATACCAATGCATTTAGGATGCATACTTTCAAAAATATTAATTGCATGGCATAATTACATACTGTAACTAACTTTTCGCCATTCCAATAATATAATAACTTTTGTGGTGTTAAATTATCCTTTGTGAAGTTAATAGTCTCAGTTAAAAAAAATCTGATACTTGTCCACCTTAACTTTTTTCTTTTAGCCTCCAAGTACATAAGTAAAACAAAAGTCGATTTATCTTGCATGCTCTTTTTTTCTCGATTCCAAATTTAAATATTTTTTTATCACGAGTCTTAATTATTAATTGATACATTTATCGTTAAGGAGTTAACTGGAAGTTACACAAGACATTGCGCTAATTCATACTGTGGGAAAAATTAGGGGGTGGTTAACGGAAAATAAAATCGCGATTATAACTGGTCAGCTAATTCTCTAGACCTGAACCCAATAGAGAACATTTGGAAGATATTAAAGGACAATATTCAAAAAAATGAGATATTTCCGAAGACTGTAAGCTCGCATTAAAAGTGGAGTGGGAAAAAATTGATGAGGCCATTTTAGAACGGGTTACTGCATCAATGCCACGAAAGATTAATGCGGTGTTGGAGTCAAATGGAGGGTCGATTAAATGTTAAATAAATTGAATAATGATCACAATTTTTATTTTTAATTTTGCATCGGCGATACTTTTGGAGGTACTGTATTTATGTATACGGAAAAATAGAGATTGTCTGACCGAGCAAAAAAAGTATGATATGGTCGGAAACTCACATGTATGGTACAGATTTTGAGTGGTACCTATTTAAGCATGGTATGGTTAGGGTTAGGGTTAAGTATGAAATTGAATATGGATGTAATAGAATGGTCAATGAAAATAAGCTTCCATTCGATTAGTGATATGTTTTGAGGATGTATACAGTGACTCACTAAAGAAACGAAACGCGGAAAAAAAAATGGCGAGATTCGAATATCTCGCCATTGAAGAATTATCGGAGACCAAAAGAAAGTGGATTTTATTCATTAAAATAATCACAATGACTTAATACAATTTTTATTTTCATCTATCTTTTGAAATTAAACTAACTTGAATTTTCAATTTTT
>CAJVPL010000917.1:0-18440 GCA_910591945.1 Ambispora gerdemannii | reverse complement strand
CGTATTATTATTTTTAAGATTTTTGAGAAATGCCAGGAAGGCATTATGTTATTTTTATTTTCGTGTTGCTGGCCTAAAGAGAGGCAGCATTTTTATTTATTTTTATTATATTCGTATTTATTTTGATAAGTTTCTTGTTAAAGTTATGTCCAACCCCGTTATTTTAATATTTGATATTTAAATTATAAGTTTTGATAGTTCAGTAGTCTGACCTTTTAATTGAACACAGTCGCTGTTAACTATTTCTAAATATTCTCATACGTAAGAACTAGAAACGGTTACAATATTATTACTATTAGTAGATAAAGATTCTTATTATATGATTATGTTCATGTTAAAAAGTGTGAAAGATTGAATAAAGTATAAAATAATCTTCTAATATTATTATATGTTAGCCAAAATATTAAATAATTCATAAAAAATCTAATAAGTTCACTAAGAACTTTAAGAATAATATAAGTTTTAAAAAATAAAAGTAAATTTATCAAAAACTTAAAGGATTATGAAAGAATTATAAAAGAATTTATAAAAAATAGAACATAAAGTTCTTTAATATTTGAATATTACTTTATCAAAAAGCAATCTAAATTCATCAAGAATCTTTATTATTATTTAAAAAAAGAAAGCACAAAGTAATCAATTTTTCTGACAAACATATAATAAGTCAGTTATTATATTTATTAAAGAATAAAAGCAAAGAAACTTTATTAATACTAAGTTTATCAAAGATTATCTTTTTTTTAGCTAAAATATATACTATATTTATAATAATTATTCATTATTCAATCTTTTTAATCTAGAACTAATTTATTCTATTTAAAATAAGACTTAATTCATTCTATAAATTATCTTGTGATACTTGTCTTAATGTTTTATATCTTTTGTTTGAGTGTAACTAATTATTATAAATTATTTTTAATTTTTAAAAATCGATTAATATGTGTTTTTTATACTAATAATAATAATATAAAATAATACAAATAGTATAAAGTAGAATAAATAATATGAAATAAAATAAAATATAGAATGAATAATATGAAATATATTTAAAATAGAATGAAATAATATAAAATATATTGAAAATAAAATAAAATAAGAATGAATAGTATGAAAATATAAAATAAATAGTATAAACTAAAAAGAGATTGTAATTTGTAGATTATATATTTACTAATTATTCAATAAAAATATCTTATATTAATTTGTAGCTCTAATTCTGATTTATAACTTTATATAAAAGTTCATTAATATTTACTTGAACTTAGATTAGACTTTTGATTAGATTTGAGTCAGATTCAAAGTTTGAACTAAACTCAAATCAAATTTTTAATTGGATTCAAATTTTTGAATCAAACTTTTAATCAGATTCAAGTTTGATTCAAGTTCAAATTGAATCAAACTTGAATTGAATCAGATTTTTTTTAGAAATTTACTATTAGTAGTCTTTATAGTATTATGACTGAAAATTTACATAATTTTCATAATTTTCATAACTTCTATAACTTTCATAATTTTGATAATTATTACAATTACTGTAATTATCATTATTTATAATAATTACTATAATTACTACAACTTACATAGTATCTATTATTTATCATTTTTATATAATTAATTATAAATATAACATTTATTAGTGGAAAATATTTACTATAAATAAAGTGCAATTGAAGTTTTAAAAAAGGTATTAATTAATTAATACAAAATCTAGCTAGTTAATAAACTGTTTCTTGTTTATTGTTAATAAAATTTGTATATTAATTGATTGAATAATAACTTATTAAAATACTTGCATTATTATGCACTATTAGATAACTGTTAAAGTTACTATAGAATATTAGTACTGTATTGTTATAGAACTGTCTTATACTAAGTAGACATAACATCTATTAGTAAATAATAAGAGCCTATCTAACAGATAGAAAAAAACACACTGCGTGACTAATAATCCTAAAATATATTAATTATATCAGGATTGAGTAATTGTAAAAATACTGTTATCAGACGTTAATTGAACATATATATTATGATAATATCTATCAGATGCCTGATCATGACAATAGTGTTATGATTGAAAATTTCCATAATTTTCATAATTTTCATAATTTTTATAATTCTTATAAATCTCTAAAAATATCATAAACTCTGTATTTTTATATATAAATTAATTAGATAAATTTTATATTTTATCATTTTTATAATGCTTATATAATTTATCATTAATGTAACATTTATTAATGAAAAATATTTATTATAAATAAAGTAATATTGTTATTATTTCTGTTAGTTTTATTATCTTTTAAATATGGATCACGTATTCTTCACGTGTTCAATCAGATAGAAGAGTTATTAAAGATTTTTGTGTGTTTAAAATAATTAAAGTTGGGAGAGACTAATTTAATAAAGATAGGTAATAACATTTTCATTTTGTTGAACTATTAGAATGAGTTCAGAAATCTTCTTTTAATTTAAATGATTTATTTATTAAGTAATCTTCTTTTATCAATTAATTTTTTTATAAAATTATCTTCTTCTTTTATTATAAAATTAATTAACTTCACAGAGTAATAATGAAAGGTTAATTATATTATTATAGATGACGTTGCTTGTTACAAATGAGAAATCTTTTAAATATAAAAGAATACAAATAAGAAAGAAAAGAAGTAATTAATGTTTGACTGAAAATCTTCAACTCAAGACTTATAATACAACTCATTTCTAAGAAGATTTTGTGAAAGAAAATTAAAATATAAAAAGATTAATTCTCAAAAGATTAAGAATCTAAAAGGTAAGATTATTTTTCTAAGCTAAAATACATATTATATTTATAAGTATTTGATAATTATAAAATGATCATTTGAAATAATTATTTAGAATGTTTGAAATGATTGTTTGCAATAATTATTCAGAGCACTTGAGATGATCAGTTGGAATGATCATTGAAATAATCATTCAGAGTGATTATTTGAAGTGACCATATAAAGTGATCATGTGAAATGATCATTTGTAATTATGAAAAAAGATATCAATTGATCACTACAAAAATCTAGCTAGTCAATAAATAAGAAATCTCTAATAAAAAATATTACTTGATAAATGACATTCCCCATATAACAGGTTGTTATACATACATTTATTCTTAATATATAATGTAAATATTAAAATTAAACAAATTTATAAAAAATTAATTGGATGTTATTAATAAATATTGTGTAATCATGTGTTAGCCAATCAATAGTGTTTGTATTTGACATGTGATCGATAAATCACATGCGATATCATCACTTTTTCTTTATTTTTATACAAAATTTTTGGCTCAACCATATTCTTATGACTAATATTTAATTAATAAATTCCGTTAATAAAAAAGGAATTTCTGCTTCACTAATTTTCGTAAGAAATTTCATTCACAAATGTTACATAATGAAACTAATATGCTAAAAGTTCTTGTTTTTATCAATTGGTGGATATGATAATTTTGCCGACTTATTTATCCCACTATTACTATTACTATTACCATTGCTATTATTATTGTTGTTAGTGGTGGTAGTGGTGGTAGTGGTGGTGTTTTGATTATTCTTGGTATTAGTATTTTGATCCCAATGTTGTAACTGTGATTGCTGTTCAATTGGAAACATATTGTGGATCATAGAAATGTCGTGACCACCCATCGCTGACGGATGACGAATAGAGTTGATGTCCTGACTAGACATATTAGAAGATGGACGGGAAATTGGTGCGATAGTTGCTGTATTAGGATTATTAATATAAAGTAGCTGCTGATTAGATTGCCGTTGTTGCCCTTGAAAATTTTGCATGTTATGACTTGCTATTAATTGTCCATTATTATTGAGCGAGGAATTATTACCAAAAGGAGGGGGTCGATAAATCCCAGGCAGATTTTGTGGATATACCAATGTTGGAGTTGATGATGTGTTTTGCGCATTAGCCTGTTGTTGATTCATTAGTAGTAGTTGCTGCTGCTGCGTAGATTGTGATAGTGATTTACGCCTGCTTTGTTGTTGCGTCAACAACATTTGTTGAAGTGGTGGTGGTTGTGTTGACCCAATCATTTGTTGTTGAACTAACAAATGTTGAGCTTGTGAGAGTCCTGATTGTTGATTTATTTGTTGCTGGGTCATATTGTAAATAGGCATTTGATTGTAATGTGGGACTATATTTGCTGGTGGCTGTTGTAAACTATGGCTAGGATTTATCGCATAAGATAGAGTATTATTATGCGATTGTAAAGGATTAATAGTTGGTCCAGTGGTGGGTAGAGCAGCAGGAGTTGCAGTTTGTGGAGGTATGTAATACGACAGTTGTGGCCTTGAAGTGGAGGATTGTCGTCGCTGTTGTTGAGGTGGTTGTTGGTTTCGTTGTTGCATCTGCATATGATGAAATTGAAGTATTCGTGTTTCATCAATCGGATGCATAGGTGGTTTTGTCCTTTGTCGTGGAGATGACAAGACTGGTGTTGTTTGGTTTAAGTTTGCAGTCATAGCGGGAGAGGTTTGATTTGACGGAGGATGGGAGACAACATCTGGAGTGCTTTGATTGACAGGAATTTCAGGACCATTAGATCTAATGGCACTCGAATTTTCCTCGACGACTCGAATATCCACCTTTTGAATATTTCTCCGACTAGTCGATGATTTTTCTTCAGCGGCGTTACTTCCACCGAACCAATTATCACTAGTGGCATCCATCGTTTCAGTATCTGTCGGATTCAATAAATCAAAAATTGTTCTTTTTCCCTGTTGGGGAGATTTTTCAGTGATTGATTCTAAATTTATATTTCTTATCTCCTCTGAATAATATTAATAACATATTATTATTAAAAAAGTTATTTAATAATTATAAAATAATATGAAAAAATTTACCTTTTTTTTCTGGTTGAGAAGAATTATTGTTTTTGTTTATCGTTGACGATGATTCAGTAGGTGTAATTGGCGGATTAATAGGTGAGGTAGAAGGTGAAGTGGGAGTTGTAGTATTTGTTATTATCGTCACGGGTACTGCAACCGATTGTGTATTTGGTTGTGGATCGGATGTAATAATGGGTGATTTTTGACTTCTTTCAAAGTACCCAGCTCGAGGCAAATTTAATTGCTGCGAAGATTTTTGAGGTTGAACTTGCCCGATATTAGATTCGGATGATTCTTGAGTATTGTCATTGATAACAGTAATCTCTGGTACCGAATCTTCGTGATTTTCAATTTGTAGTTCATTTTTATCAGCAGTTCCCGATTCTTCATTTATTTTATTGGAATAATTTCGTACTTGATGAGCTGTTTTCGTTCCCAATTGTTGTGCTATCGATTCATAATCTTTTCCGTGAGATTTCACTAATTCCTGGAAACTCATTTTTTCTTTTACGGACCAATATGATGAATGACGAGTCATACTCCTCTCCTCACCTCTTGATACTCGTCTTGTAACTCCTTCACCTACGACAGATGACGTTGCAACAACAGCATCATCAATTTCGTCTTCATCATCGGCTACCTTTTTTCCACGTCCTCCTTTTCTTTTTTTCCCTTTTTCATTATCTTCTTCTCCTTGTGCTTTAGATTTTTTTCTAGTTTTAATGCTCTTCGATCTCTTCGTTGATGTTGTAGCTTCCTCTTCTTCGATATTAGGAGGAGGGGAAGGAGAGATAGCTGCTGCTTCATTTGTAGTAATTTCAGTACCCACATTATTTGTAGGATTAGACCGAAGATTACGATAAAATTCCTCGCACTCTTTTTTGGATTTATTCACAACGGTAGCAACTAAGTCAAAATCATCACCATATTTATTAAATGCGGTGGTTAAAAGAAAGGCATCATCTTCCGTCCACTCGTTACTTTTTTTAGATGTTGGTTGAGAAGAAACATTTGAAGACTTGTCGGTTTCGTTATTTTCTCGTAGAGAAGACGAAGTTTGTTTTTCTTGTTGAGATAAAGGTGCTACTATTGGTGCCTCTCGGTCATTATCAGCATATTGTTCCTCTATTTGTGCTGAAGATGGTTCTGTTTCAAAGATATCCCTCTCTTCAGTTTCGAGTTCTTGTTGTTCTTCTAACTCCAAATCTAATTTTTGCATTTCTTCTTTCTCCTTATTCCTCCTACGAGAACTTGATGCCTTGCCAATATCATCGGTTAAAGCAGATCCTTTATTCCTTCTACGAGTATTTGGTTGCTCCGGAGTAGGCGGAGAAGTAGTGGTTCCAGTTAATGTTCTTCGTCGTCCTGGTCCTTTTCGTTTTTTCGTGTGTCCCTTTGTCGATACCAAGGCTTTGAAATCAATTAATTTCTTTTTATTAAGATAATAAAACTCAACGCATTGGTTGGTAGTTTTAATCGATATCAAATCGGCTATTTTCCCGAATTGTTTCGGATATTCTGAGTATACATTTTTGAATTTTTCTATTTCTTCAGGCTTCCAATCAGATAACGTGTCACGTTTAATTTCGTAAAATTCTGTGGGGTCCGTGACTATCCTATTACTATCATCAAAAGTCAAGGTTTCTAATTCAAAATTGTCAAGAATCATAGAAGGTATAGTAGCCAGAGTTCTACGCGCACGTAATTCAGGATTGCGTAATTCAGCAGCCTCAAGATCTTTAATTATCTCCTTTAATTCGGCCTCCGATCGTGCAGCATCACCTCGACGGTAGGCTCTTCCCGCTAACGATCTATTATTACCACCAGCTATTTCCTCGGAAGAAGGTCCAGCGATAACTTCGGCTTTTTCTGGTTTTTTCTTTTTTCCGGCAAGTTTTTCAAGTTTCTCATTTTTCTGAACCCAACTTTCATACAACATTTTGTATTGGTTTTTGAGTGCTTTTTCTTTTTCTTCTAGATCATGTTTTTTCGCGATAATGTTTTGGACTATATGGGGTTCATAAAATGTTTTGGTTTCAATAGTTCTTTTGAATATGGGATATTCTAATAAACTATTATAAACCTGTTCAGGGGGTTCAGATGATGATTCATCTTCTTCAGAGACGAAGTGATTGTCCTGATATATTATTTCCCATAGAGATAATTCTCGCTTACTTAATGCTTTTGGGTCATGAACAGAAGTATCATCTTTAATGATCATGTGATTGTTTTGATTTCTTGAATTCTCATTCATTGCCATTCCTGAATGGCAATTATTGGATAATCTAGCTGAAGATGACATAGACCTATCGATTGATTGAATGTCATTGTTTTCATCATTAATATTTCTATTCGTGGAACCAGCATTTCCGTTGGTTTTTTCTGCGAAATTTGTTGGTTTATTGTTAACTTTAAATTGAGACTTTTTTCTTTCAATAATCGTTTTCTGACGTTGAATTGTCTCCAAAAATTCTTCATATTTTGAAATTTTATCTTCCACATCTTCAATCATTTGCTCTAAATCTTCACGAATACTTGTTGTTTCTTTGCCAGAAACATCTTCAGGTCTTGAAAATTCAATCGATATTTCCGTGGCCTCATTTCTTTCTGATGTCTGTTGTACACTAAAGTCCTTACTAATGTTGGTATTATTATTGCTATTGTTATTGTTATTGTTATTATGATTATTGCTGTTTTTAGTAAAAAGATACTCTATAATTTCTCCTTCTTCGTTTTCATTATCGTCCACTACATCAACTATTGGCTTATTTTCCATATTTTGTGCTTCAATCCCAGATATATTATTACCGTTATTATAAACATCATTTTGAGTTATATGATTTTCTTTTCCCTCGACATTTTTAGGTGGAGATTGGGTTTGTTGATTATGTGATTTTGAAGTTGAAGATATAATTTCTTTCTCTATAGTTTCTCCAACATCAGGCTGTACGGGAGGTTTGTCATTGATTGAATCATTTTTTTCAATTGACTCCCTTTTAGGAGATTGTTCAAGATAAATGTCTGATTTTTCTTCACTTAAATCCATATCTAAGGATTTTTCACTAACATTATCCACCCCACCCGACTCTTCATTGTGGCCTCCGTCAGGTGCATTTGTTGAGGAACCACCTTCAATGCTACGCCATCCGGTCCATCCCCCTCGATCATTACTCTTCTTTGGTTTTTGCGGCAAAGATGATTGCTCCCCACCTGATGCTATTTCTTCCTCTGTCGAATTCTTGAAGCTAACTGGTGCCTCGTAATCTGCATCATCGTACTTAACTAGAGCATGTGCTGGAACATTAGATGATTCATTATTATGTAAATTCAAATCATCTACTTCAAACACATCTTCATATCCGTCTTCTGTGCCCTGTTTTGAAAGATCATCAAATTCGTGATTTTTTTCCGGAAGTTTTGAGATAGAAATTCTAAGTAGACGTTTTGAAGAGAACCTATCCGATTCCGGTCTACGTGGTGATGATGATTCTCTAGAGATCACACTGACGGATCTATTTTGAGGACTCAATGAACGAGAAGTAGAATTTATTGACCTACGATGTGTCGGTGATCTACTAGAACGGGTAGAACGGCTCGATGACGATGGTGATCTCCTATCCCGACGCGGAGCTCTCCAGTGATTATGCCTAGTAGCCAATGATAATTTTTCAGAATCTGCAGAGTTATCTCGAGATAGATTTCCATCATAGCGATGATAATCCATAAATTCATCTCTGCTTTTATCATTGTAGTTGCTAGATCTTCGATACATTTCCCCTTTGCCATCCCAATCTCGAAATCTATTGTGTCTGTGATATTCTCTTTGATGATAATACATTTCATGTTGACTTTCTCGAGCATAATGTGACGAGGGCAACATATTTGATCTATACATGAAAGGATCACGAAAGTCTCTATGGCTAAACAGATAAGATAAAAAAATAATTAGAAAAATTTTTCATAGAATTATTTAATTAATACATTTATAGAACATTATTAATTAATTTAGGTATTTTTCTTTTCGATTTACCTCTCCCGTTCTCTTTCTTTGTCTCTTTCCCTTTCGCGATATTCTCTATCCCTTTCGCGCTCACGATCTCTTTCGCGCTCACGTTCCCTTTCTTTATCGCGCTCTCTTTCGCGAGAATAAGGACTTCTACCTTTTGGCCAACCATCTCGATCATCAGAATATCGAAATGGATACTCGCGATTATTATTGTTGCTGACAGTGCTATTATTATTATTATTGTTGTTGTTGTTATTGTGAATGTTTCCAGAGCCAGGCGGGTAATATTCACGATGTCCACCGATATTTTGGTTTGGATTGAAGGGTGAATTGCTTATTGGGCGGTAACGAGGTGCAATGTATCTTTCGCCATATTTTCGCTGACATTTATCAAAAAAATTAATAAAGTTTAAACAATAAAATCTCACCCAAAAATGAAAATAAATTCACTAACTTCACGATCATTAGGTGAAAAACCCATTTCATTTGATCCTAATTCTGGATTATTATTCCGTAATAATGGATTTCCGGGAATTCGACGATCACCAAAGGTCATGTTGACATTAGCTCCCTGTGGAATTCTATCCATGTCATCATAGTCAACCGGAGTTCGCTGTCTATGATTACTTCTAGTAAACATATTGTTGCGTGCATTCTGCTGAGGTGGATGTTCTTCCCGAAAATATGGGCGGTCATCTCTGTATTTAATTAATTTTTTATTTAAAATTTATTATGAGAAGTATTGATAATATAGAGCTGAGAATTTATTATTTATATTTCCACACGATGATCGATGTGGAAGGTAAGACCTGCCAACTATGAAAATTACTTACCGCCTAAAACGTTCGTCACGCCTTTCCCGTTCTTCACGCTCACGACGATTGGGCCCAAATGTATCGAGAAATGATTCGTTCATTAGTGTAAAGATATGTTTCGACTATTTCGTATTTTAAATTTTCTTTATCTCGAACCAGAAACATTTTATCTGATATTCCGAGTTCAAAACCGGCAATCGATCGGAAAAATTTTGGGGTCACTTCAAATTCACTTTAGCGTGACTTAAAAATAAATATAATTGTAAAACGGCACTTTTGACCAGAGTAGAAAGAATTTTTTTATTTCTGTAGATGCATTTTCTTTATAGTATTAAAAAATAAATGCAATAACAATAGTAATAAAGTTTTAAGAAGAAAAAAATATTTCCAGTTTTTTTATATTGTATGACTGGCAAAAAAAAGACAAAACCGAGTCTATTTGTTGAGATCGAATTTTGGCCTTTATCACTATCATTTTTTCGCGTTTTTTTTAAAGCAAATTGTTGATAGAACAGCTTAAATGGAGCAAATTGAGAAAGCCGTTGCCTTTGCTTTGGATCCCTCAGCGGAATCTAGTTTAAAAGCTCAGGTTGGTACGAGAATTAGGAACTTCGATTAGAATCCCAGCTTAAGATACAATAAATCGCACATGCTCGCGGAAAAAACTAATATGGTCGTTAATTTAATTGAAAATTGAAAAATATAATAAATATCATTTTCAAATTAAAAAAGTGGCTTTTGCCCATCAAGCACAATATTATCAGAGAACATTGATTGAAGAATAGGATGCATTCTAGAAATCATGGAACTTTCAGTTCAGATGGAATCGTGCCTTTGATTTCTACAATTTTTTTTCAATATAATTCTACTTTTGCTTAGGCAATGTCTTTCTGTGAACAAGTGAAATCAGCACCCGATGGTTGGCAACTCTGCCTGTCTTTATTTGTCCGATCTCCAAAAAGGTGTAATACATATTTCTTTGCCTTATTATTAAATTTGCATTTAATTTCGATACTTATAATTAATACTCGCTATTTGCTCAGTACTCCGGAAGCGAGAATTTTTACATTGCAAGTTCTTGATGATGTTCTTCAAAATAGGTAATTAATTAATTTGATTACCTTGATATTTTCGCACTCTGATTTTTTGAATCTTTCTATCTAACTTGTATCTAAATTTTTTTCAGAATCGCATCACTCAACGCATCAGAAATACTTTATATAAAAAACACTTTGATGGATTTTGTAAAGCGAGAGTATGTAGTTGGTGATGGAAATGACGGAGAATGCAGCTCTGAACCAAATTGTATGTGATATTTGAAATATTTTGAATATTCAAGAAAATCAATCTAAAATCCTTTATTTCGCCATGACCAAAATCTTTAGACTTAAAGAACAAATTTGCACATACGCTGACTTTACTCTTTGTGCAAATATATACAACATCCTGGCGTGAATTTTTTGATGAATTGTTGGGATTGCTTCGATCAACAAATTCAGGTGTTGGGCAAATAAATGTTCGTACCGTCGATATATTTTTAAGAATTTTGCTATCCATCGACGAAGAAGTAGCAAGTTTGGTAGTTCCACGGGGAAAAGAGGAAAATAATAGAAATACCGAGATTGTGAGTTAATTATTTATTTCACATATAATCTATTTATCTCTGCTTGTGCTATCTTTTAATTATTTCATGATTTGGAATTTCTCGAATAGAAAGATACGATGCGGACTGGCGACGTGCAAAAAATTACGCCTACTTTATATGATATATTGATTGATTATCGTCGACAAGGTCAAGATATCGTACAAATGTGCCTAAAAATAATCGGACTATATATAGGTAATTAATTGATCGATTCCATGAGTGAATTAAGGAATTTTCATTATGTCGTGTACTTATGATCTCGACATGATATTATTTAATTTGATAATTCTCTCTCATGCAGCTTGGATCGATGTTTCTTTAATTGTAAATGAAGCTTACATGAATTTGATATATCAATTTTTGGGAGATTCGCGACTTCGAATTTCAGCATGTGAATGCTTGACTGAGGTACGTATTCAAAATGAACACTGGATTTTGTACCAATATTTCCTAAAATATATCTATGATGTTCGTCTTTATCATGATTTATTCAATTGCTAATTTAATAGCACACCAATTCTTTCCATGGGAACTCAGATTGTATACAAAGGTATGAAACCGCTCGAAAAACTGAATCTGATTCAATTCTTAAATTTGACGGATATAATGGGAAAGTTGGATTTGGTAGGCAAAATCGAATTTGTTGCTTTGATTATTAAAGTAATATATTATTCTTTGATTTGTCAAAGCTTTCCGCGATATTTATCTATATAGAATTTTTTTGATCTACATGTCATTATTAAATAGACAGATGATATAGACTTTGTTGAGCAAGTGGCGAAATTAACGAATACGCTTGGTACGGAATTATGTAAAATCTGGGATGAGGTGAGTAAGCGAACAGTAATATTTCCTCTAATTTAATTCTTTTCAAAAAAACTTATATAAAACTCTTTCTTAGACAGAATTTTCGCCTGAAGCTAGAAACGCAGCCTACGTGCAGATAGAGTTGCTGTTGCCATTTTTACTAAAATTCCTTGGAGATGAATACGATGAAACATCATCGGCAGTTTTCTCATTTGTAACAGGAATTCAAAATCTGGCAAGCTAGCAAATTTTTTTCTCTGCATATAAATGGTTTTGATCTAATGATAATCTTAATAATCTTTTTCCTATTTATAATCTGGTTGATTTAATAACAGTTAAAAAAGCAAAAGAAGAAAAATGGAGAATTGAGCAATTCGCAACGAGAATTTTTAGCTTCATTGCTCAACGTAATTGTCCTGAAAATGCGATATGATGACGAAACAGATTGGGGTGGCACAGACGACGACGAAGTCGAAGCAGAATTTTTAGAAATGCGCAAGGCAGGTCTTGCATTCGCATTTCATTATTAAAATTACATCGGGTTCTCTGTGTATAAACCTTTATTATTAATATCTACGGTATTTGTTTTGGATATTGTAATGCAGTCCTTAAAAAGTTTTCTTGACGCTATATGGAAAGTCGATGAACCTCTCTTTACCACATATATTCATTCTGCTGTGATCAACACGCTCGACAATTATCAGATTAGGGGGAATGAGGTTGGATGGCGTGAATTTGAGTTGGCCCTTCATTTATTATATTTATACGGTGAATCGTATCAAGGACAGCCTAGTTTTCTAGTGAAGCAAAATAATAAAGTGGTTGGCCTATCACCTTTAGGCGAAATGGTGCAGAAAATGATCGAGAGTAGTAAGTTATCATATACAATCAAATGACTATTTCTCAATTTAATTATTTGAAAAAGTTTAATATTTATGAACTACAATCTTTTTTTATTTACTCAGATATTTCAGCATACCCGCATCCATCGATTCCATTGAGTTTTTTTGAAAACGTAGCGCGTTATTATCAGTTTTTCGAAATACAATCCGATCATATTCCGATTGTACTTCAGACTTTTGTGGATACGCGTGGATTGCATCATCCAAGCAAACAAATTAGATCTCGTTCTTGGTATTTATTTCATCGATTCGTCAGATCCCTTAAGCCATATATGAATGGATATGCTGGAACAGTATTGCCACTTATTCAGGTACATGAGAAAATTGATTTTTAAACGGGCTATTTCTTGTACAATACTTTGATAGTGGTGGTGATGATGATGATAATGATGATATGTAATTTCATTTTTAGGATTTGTTGGTTATTCAGGCTGAAATTCCTCCTGCTATTAATGCCGGAGAAACTATATTGAGCAAAGATCAAGCCATGAGTGGATCCTTTAGTGATCAAATATATCTGTTTGAAGTTGTTGGCATATTGATTACTGTTGATTCTATTCCTCCGGAAACGCAATTAAAATTCACAGAGGTAAAATAGTATTATAAAATCTTCTGGTTTGTTATATATTGCATCTGCTTTGAATGTTGAATAACTGAAAAATTTTACAGGAAATCATCAATCCTCTATTGGCCGAAATACAACTTGATCTAACCATAGATCTATCAGATCCAAAATATCTTTTTTCTGTACTTCAGTTACATCATCTGATGATGGCTATCGCTAGTATTGGAAAAGGTTAGTTTATATCACACAGAAGTGGAATTATAAAGATCAAACATAATTAATTGAAATGTGATTTTCACCAGGTTTTCCAGATGCTTCAAAATCTCAAGCAGCAGCAGCTCCTTGGATTGGAATCTTTAAACAGGCGACCGAAGCAGTCTTATTTGTATTGAAGAGTCTAGATCGATTTGAAATAATTCGAGACGCGGTGAGTTCATAATTTGAACCTTAATTTTAATTGAAATCGCCTTCTTATATAATTTTCATAACCTAGGCAAGATTCTCTTTCGCAAGATTCGTTAATGTTTTGGGCACGGAAATTTTACCTTATATCCCGCCTTTAATTAATGGACTATTGAATGAAAGTCAAGTGTCCGAATTGGTGGATTTCTTACCCTTTATAGGGCTGATTTCTCATAAATTCAAAGTGAGTAATTTATATTTAAACTTTCAAATTCTTGATTTGTTAATAACATCATTCATTGATCGGGTATTAATTATTTCATATAGCCAAAAATTTTTGACATTTTAAATGAACTGATATTACCCCTGGTAAATAAAGTATTTTTATTCCTCAATCAAGCACCATCTGGCACTGATGAAGTTCTTTTATTAATGGAACTTCGGAAAGCATATCTTGCATTTATTCTCGGATTATTCAACTATGGAATGGAAGCTGTGTTCATTAGTGAATGTAACTAATTCTTTATTTTAATTGGATTATTTATTATCTTTATTAATTCTAATAATTAACATTTCCAGTGAATCGGCCTCATCTTGAATCAATTTTACAAAGTGTCGTTCATTACGCAAGTGACGCTTCAGATAGCCCGTTACTGAGAAGCTCTTTCAGTATCCTTTCAAAATCTATAGCTTCCTGGGGTGGCGTTCTTAAAATGTCTGACGAGACCGAGAGTATGCAGAGCAATGGAATTGGTCGACATTTACCTGGATTCGATCGGTTTATGTATGAACAAATACTAAGGGTTTGCTTCGAAGTTCCTATGAGGGATACATTTAATTTAAGCGACGGCCAATCGATTTTGGTATCTAGATATTTATATGTTTATGAAATCTCTACGAATAAACAACTTGTTAACTTATTGTCGTTCTTTTTAGGTATTAAACGAAATTTGTCTCATACTGAAGGCTATGCTTGCACAACAAAGCTCTGATTTTGTAGATTACTTGAGGGGAACATGGCTACCATCAATCCAATGTCCTCCCGAATTAGCAGAAGAATTTTCACAGGCTCTACAACAATTAGATGCAAAAGCATTGCGTAAATATTTTCAAGTAAGCTTGATTTTTTTGTCGTTTTATTTTTTAATGATGACAAGGTTATATAATAATGAATGCTTTTTATGCTAGGAGTTTATCCGAAAATTGAAATCATAATGATTATTAAGAATCAAACGATAATGCAAAAGAACAATGTGTATACCTTTTTAATATCTATTCTAATAATTACAAATCGTTCTTCTTCCCTTATCTTTTTTTATTAAGTATATTTTGGTAAAAATTTTCGTCATAAACTAAAATTAAACTAATGCTTTGATCCTATTTTATTTAAACTATATTTTTAATAAAAATGATGTTCGATCTGAACGCGATGAGTTCTAAATTCTAAAAATATTCACTCGTAATAACAAGAGATCAATATTCTGTAGAGAAGACCAATAATGTTATTACAAAATCGCCACAATGTGGCAAGTGATGATAATTCATCTATTTATTGTCACCACCTCACCTACTTTGTTTTTTTCAAATATGACCTCTGTTAGTACCCCAAGAAAACGGCGATTATCAATTGTTTCTCCAGAAGGTTTGTATAAAACATTATCGGCAGTATTATTATTATTATTGTTATTGAAACGGTAAGTTTACCTTCCTTTTTTCGGAAAACTCAAAATGCAAAAAATATTTCTATAGAAGGACGTCGAGTCTTAATTAATGAGCCCAACAGTAAAAAGGTAAAAGTTTGATATATCGGCTCTGAGAGATTTCCTCGTTTTTTTGAAATTGAAACTTTTATTTTTTGGAAAAAAAATCAAGGTCAAATCAGATTCTACAGCTGGTAGTGGCGGTTCGACTTCAATAACCTCAGGGACAACACCTGCAGCCTCAAATATTAGCAATAATAATGATGTATCAAGTAATTCTAATAAACCAGAGGTCTCCATAACATCATCGCAAAATAATAGCAATAATAATTTCAACAACAATAATCATAGTAACAATAACAATAATAGTAGTAATAATAATACTATAATGTCAGTCATGTCAACTGCACCGAAGACACTGCATCATAAAAATGCAAGTAATAGCAGTAATATTGATAATATTCAGACAAATAGCACCACAAATAATTCGAATACAAATCTATCATCAGGAACAGCAGTAATACCATCAGCTACATCATCATCTACAACAACAGAAAAAGACTCGCTTAATAGCAATATGAATAATCCTTCAAGAATTAAAGGACATCACCGGCAAACTTCATTCTCATCCGCCTTATCACACCAACAACAACCAACAGCAACAATATCATCGCATGCCCACCCTGATCTATTAATACGTTTAACGAAAAAGGAGGAGGAAGTTCAAAATTTACTCGTAAGAAAAAAAATCTCATTATTAAATTTATATATAAAATTTGTTAATAATATTTTCAATATTTAATGAGTATTTAGGGAGAATTACAAACACTCTCACAAACCCTTACTCCAGATTTTACATTTGATCCTGCATTACGAAAAAAATTTCTTGACCCAGCAATTAATGCTTTATTCAGAACAATGAAAAAAGAATTGGAGGAAAAAGAAAAGATGATAGAAGATTTACGAAATGAATTGGATGGAATTGGTTTTACTCCGAATAGGTTTAATGTTTTATTCTCTTTTCCTTATAAATATTATATATGGTAACAATATCAATAAAGAAACATTTCTCATTCTTAGTATAACTGGTAAAAAGCTAGTGGCTAAATTGCGTGCATTACAACATGAAAATGAAGAATTAGGTCGACAACTTAGACAAGGTCGCGTTGAGCAATACGAAGTGGAAATTGCAATGCAACGTAAAGTTATCGATGAATTAAAGGCTGGATTAGAAGGTTAGTATTGGAACACGATATTTTATTTTTGATTTCGTTATGGTTTTAATTTTATCCCTTTTTGATCTAAAGAATCAGATTCACAGTTGTTGTTAATGGACGAGGAAAATGAACGTTTACAAGACATTGTGTTTCAACTTCAAGCAAAATTGAAAATATGCGAGAAAAAAATTGATGATCTTCAATCTGAAAAGAATAAAAAGAATAATATTATTAACAATAGTAATGATGATGAAGCTGGCACATCGAATGACGCTGCTTCTGTTATTGCAAACACTACAAATTCCGCTGTTACTCCAATCACCCAGAGTCCGGATGGTGATGCAGAAGAAAAAAGCGGCGGCAATAAAAGTATGTCTAATGATGATGTGGATATGGATGATAACGAAAATCGAGAACTACAAAGTAATAATGAAGAGAATACAGAGAAAGTCAAGTAGAGCGTGATGAATTTATTATATATGTACGATTCTAATGTCTGATTACTAATAATACTACTCTTATGGTTATAACTCCTCACTTTCTGGAACAATGGTGTATATATAAACAATTGGAAAAATAATAAAACGTGTATATGGAATATGATTATTACACATGATTAAACTCTAGCCAATCAGGAAATTGTATGTACGGGATAGTTATGTAATAAAAGTCAGTTTCAAATCTAGTCACATGATAAGAGCAGACACTTTTGATTTGATTGGTCAGACTAATAATTATATATAAAATCTACAATAAAAATTGGTTACATGATGCAGTATTTGCTGTTTTAAAATGGTTTGTACTATAATATTAAATGTTTTAGAGCTATAACAAAATAATTAGTAATATCAAAATAACAAAGATCTTTGTTCTTTTATAAATAAAAAATATTATATTTTTAACAAGTAAGAAATATTAATAAATAAAATATCAAAATATTAAAATTCAAATAATTAATAACAAAAATACTATTATTATTTTATATAATTTTGAGCTTTGTCATAAATAGTATTTTTATGAATTGAATTGAATCAAACTTTTGTCTGTATTCAAGTTTTGGTTTGAGTTCAAGAAAGTTCAAAGTTCAAACTAAACTTAAACTAAAATATTGTGTGAGTTTGAGTCTGGTTTAAGTTTAATTAGAGATCAGCATATAGTATTATATATTAATTTATAATTTTAAGTAAGAGCTATAACTTTAATATTTTTTAATTATAAATGTTAATTATATTATTTAATAAGAATTAAAAATTTACTTAGTAACAACTAAATTATTTTATTTTTATAATTATTAAATTTTATTATAAATTTTGAATAATTATTATTAATAATAATTATCTTATAACTCTTATTTCTGATTATAACTTTATTTATAACTATGATTTATTGTTACTATAGCAAATAAATATTGTTGTATAATGACCTTTCGTCATAACATTTTATTGGATTATAAATATCTCATATCTTATTGGATAAAGATTATATCACGTGAAGCGAGCGAACAAGCGAGCGA
>CAJVPL010000916.1:0-18462 GCA_910591945.1 Ambispora gerdemannii | reverse complement strand
AGGTGATAAATTATAAAAATTAAGAAAAAGGGAATTTCGCATAATCAAAGAAAGATTATCGAATTAGAGAAATTTATATTACTACGGTAACATTATTCTAATTGAAGGACATAGTTCTATTATATAATCTAATTTTATTTAACCAATTCATTTCAACTACTATACTATAAGTGTAAATTTTAGTGATATTAACGTTAGTAAAAATTATGATTCCAGCTATAGTAATTGAAAAGTTATCAATTGTATCAAGAGATTATTTAGATTCACTATTTATATTTAACATAGTGATATTAGATTTTGATGTTATATTTTTTTTAGAAAATTATTACTAGTAATACAACTGGAGACTCCAGTATCAATGATTAAATTAATAGATACTGTTCTGATCTTAGCTTCACACCAGGCAGAAGTAATTCTAATTTTCTGTCCAACCATTCCAGTAACTTTTTTGGTAATTTTTTTCAGTCTGAAAGATCATCTCATAGTTTTAGATATTTTAAGACATTGTTCTAGAAAGATTTGAATTAGTTATCTGATTGTAATACTGACTTTACTGGTTGTTAAATCATCTAGAATATCATAGAGAACAGATTTGGCAGCAAAAACAGGTAATATAGCTTTACCTTTCTTTCTTTTTTGATCTTTTGTTGATGCAATAATTTGTGCAGTGAATATAGGTTGTTCAACTTGAATTCCTAGTGGCAAAATATTTAATATTACTGGATTACTTGATTTAGTCATAACTATTTCTTTTTCTTTAATTGTATCTGATTATCTAGTTTGATTCTCTTTTGATTACCAGTTAGATAATTATGAGTGGCAAGCAGTATCAAATTTGTAGAATCCAAAGTTTCAGTTTGTTGAAGAAAATTAAGTGTTGAAGAGTAGCTAATAATAGTTAAATTTGTAATAGAAAATTGGTTTGGTTATCATTATTACTATTTATTAGTGCTAATTGATTAGAAGTAATATTTGTTCTATCAAAATTATTATTATTATTATTAGGTCAATTATTTTGGTTACTTTAAGACTGTTGATTTTTATTAGAATTTTGATGATAAGTGCTCTGATTATATGGTTTATCACAATTTCTGGATAGGTATCCAATTTTGTTGCAGTTGTAACAAGTTGAAGTTGAATAATTATTATTATAATAATAATTTTGTTCATTATTTCTGGAGTTTGTCTTCTAGGTCTTTCAAGAATTTCTAATCTACTGATCAGATTCTGAAGTACTATTATAAGTTGGTTAAGATTAGCAATTGGTTTAATTTGTATTTGATAGTAGATTGAAGTAGGTTCTTCAGAATTTGCTTCTTCCATAGTTTTAGTCATATTAATAATATTTGGCAGAGTTTCATCAGAGTTTATTTTTATTCATTTGCAAATTTTAAGTTTTAAGCCTCTTTTATATATTTGGATTTTGTAGCCTTCTGGATAAATATTGATTGAATTAACTTTCTTTAGAAGAGCATTAAATTAATTAGTATATTTGTCTATACTTTCAGTTTGTTGAAGAATTTTAAATTCATTTTGCCATTGTTCAACTTTGCAAGAGGTGTAAAATTTTAAAACAAAACAATATTTGAAATTGTGTTCATTATTTCCAATGTTTGTTCAACTAATTAAGATAAGAGTATTGTTAACAGCTCTTTAATCAAATTAAGCAGTAGCAGTACTTTTCAAGTATTTACGTACTATTTGAATTTTGTGAACATTAGTAACTCTATTAACTGTGAAAGCAACTTCAAAGTCTCTGAGTCATTCAATAGGATTTTAATCATTATCTTTGAACTTGTAAATTGGAATATGGTTCTTCTCAGTACTTAGTCCAATATTGAGAGTGACAGTAAGAGCATTTAGTCCATGAAAAATATCATTTAGATCAGCAGCCATTTCTTCATTATCAGATTCTTCGGTTACTTTTTCTGGTTCAGAATTTAATTCTTCTTCTGATAATTGTTCTTAATCAGAAATATCTAGTTCTTCTTCAGTATTAGTTTATATAATTAATTGTTCTATTATTTTGATATTGCTGACAGTTTCAGAATAATAATCATTAGATGTATTGGAATCTTTTTCAAATTCTAGATTATAAAAGTCTCAAGTATTCTTTTAACTAATAATAGTTAGTGATTGATTGTGTGTTTGTTTTAGTAGATTAAAGTATTTAATAGTCAAATTACTCATCTTCACAATTTTTTAGTTCCAATAATAATAAGATTTGTTTCATAAATATCTTCAAATAGTTATTCAGTAATAAAGGATCCAGATATTGCATCTCATTCTTGAATCCAAGTAAGAAAGTTAACTAGAGATTTGATTGTTGTATCCAAAGGTGGAAAACAGATATGACAGTAATATTGTTAAGTTGTTCAAGATATTGTATCTTGGTGTTGAGCTTCAAGATGAGTGTCAAGATGTGAACTAATAGATTCTCCAATAAAATTGTAATAATCATTTATAAAGAGAATTTAAAATATAAAAGGAAATCTTTGAAATGATATTTCACAGAGAGAGCACCAAAATATTATACATTTTTCACTAATTAAATAATTAGCTAATAAATGTGAACAAGAGTTAAAAGAGATAATTAAATATAAGAAGATTATGAAAATAATATCTAAGTCCTATGCCAATTTCTACTGAAATTATTATAATTCAAAAGAGAAAAGAATAAGATAATAATATTTTAATTAGATATAGTGTTCCAAATAATTGTACTAACTAATTAATTTACAAATTATTTAATTGAAGTGATTAATAAATTAATTAATTAATTAAAATATTAAAATAACAAAAGTAATAAAGATTCTTTCACTTTATTTTTCTTACAAGAAAGAGATTATGATATCTTTAGTTAAGAAATTTCAAATAATTTAATTATAATAAAAATATTAAAAAACTAGTCTATAACAAAATATTAATTTAATAATTCAATATCGATATTTTGATCAGCTCAATACAATTTCAAAGCTACTTGTTCACAAGATTTGAAATGTACTTTTGAGAGGAAAATGCAAATTGTTTTAAGTATTAAAAGATATTTGTTTTATTATATTATTTATTCTCAAGTTCTGACATGTTGAGTTAGAGCCCAATTACAACTCATATTTATATATTTTCTTCAAAATACAAATACAATATTAAAATATACTAACTAAAAATAGAATTCCAATTTATTAAATATAAAAAATAGAGAAATAAAGAAGAAAAAGTATAAATCTTAAAGAATTTTGATTGGTTAAATTATATTTACTCAGAATAAATAAGTATAAAAATATAAAAAATATAAAAAGTATAAATATATAAAAATATAAAAAGTATATAAAAGTATAAAAGTATAAGATAGAAAAAGTATAAAAGTATAAAAAGTATAAGAGTATGAAGTAGAAAAAGTATAAAAAGTATAAAAGTATAAAGTAGAAAAAGTATAAAAGTATAAAGTAGAAAAAGTATAAAAAGTATAAAAGTATAAAGTATAAAAAGTATAAAAAATATAGAAATATGAAGTAGAAAAATAAAAATATACAAATACTATAATTAATAAAATTGTAAAATATTCTAAGTTCTTTATATAATTTTTATAATTTCATGAATCATTATAAGTTATTATAGAATTAACGAATTTCATAATATAATTGTAATAGTATAAAGAAAATATGAGAAGTAAAAGATATTTGAAGAAGATTTTTGTTAAAAGAGATTTTTATTTTCAGTTACAACATGTTGAGTTAAGTCTCAGACAATATCTTTTATTTATACATTTTTTACAAATATAATTTCAAATAATAATAACTATCTAAAAGATAAGATTACTAATCAAAAAGATATAATAAAAATAAAAAGTAAAATAAAGATAAAATAAAAGGTAAAAAATAAAATAAAAGATAAAATAAAAGATAAAAAAATAAAATAAAAGGTAAAATAATTTAAGAGATCTTTACTATTATATAAATTTTAAATATTTTATAATTTTTAACTATTTTTGGAATTAACAATTTTTATATTATTACTATAACAATATATTATAATTGAATAATAAATTTAGATTATTACAAATTAATAATTATTAATTAATATATAAATAATATTAAAATTCAAAATACTAACAAATAATAATAAAATAAATTATTAAAATTAAGTTACTTTAAAATATAATAATTTAGTTACTATTCAATAAATTACAATAAAATATTATAAAATATAACAAATAATATAAATAGTAATATTTTTAAATAATTCTAATTAATAATAATTAATAATAATTAAAATATTGAATTCAAAAGCTAAACCAAGTTAAACTAAATAACTTATAATAATATTAATTAACTTTAAGAGACAAAAACTCTATTATTAACTAATTGAAATAAAATTAATATTATATATTTAATAATATTAAAATCAATCAAGCAAAAAATATTTAGCAAAATTTAGAGATAAATTTTTGATTAATTTTTATTATAAAATATTATTTGTTAAATAAGAAAAATTTCAAATAAAATAATGTAAAAGAACAATAAAATAAATATAAATTAATTTAATTAGCTTGCAATATATTATTTTATATAAATATATAATATATATATTAATAAACTATTAATTAATATTAATTATAATTGTATTATTTAAATTAAAACTAATTTCTAATAATATTCAATTAGAAATTAATTTCTAACAATATCTATTAATAATTAATTATTAATATTCTTATTAATTAATATTTAGTATAATTATATTTGAATATTAATTGTATATATTAGTAATTAATTGCAAATTATATTAATTATCAATACTTTAATTAATTAATATTAATTATAATTACAAATAATTTTTATTAATAATTGATTATTAATTATATCTATTGATAATTAATTATTAATATCTTTACTAATTAGTATCAATTATAATTATAATTAATTCTTATTGACAATTAATTATTTATCTTATCTATTAGTAATTAATTATTAATATTCTTACTAATTAGTATTAATTATAATTATAATTGATTGCAAATAAAACTCATTAACAATCAATTACTAATTATTTTTATTAATAATTAATTATTAATATACTATTATTTTTATTATTAAAAGTTACAATCAATTGCTAATGATATTTTTTAATAATATTTAATTTTAATCAATTATTAATAATTATAATTAATTATAATTGCTGATAATTAATTAAAATCTCTATTAATAGTAAATAATAAAAGTATTAATAATTAATTTTATTATAAATAATTATAAATTGATTATAAATAAGTTTAAAAATTTTCTAATATAATAAAAAAGATGAAAGTTAATTAAAAATAATTAAAAATGAAATTTAATTAAAAATAATAAAAGTTAATTAAAATAATAAAAAATAAAATAAAATAATAAAATAATTTAAGAGATTTTTATTATTATACAAATATTTTTAAATATTCTATTTTTTAATTATTTTTAAAATTAATGATTTTTATATTACTACTATAATAATATAAATTTTGATAAAATGATATTATTCTATTTTATTCTGATATAAAATTTATAATTAACTAAATATTAATATAAAAATAAATATATATATATAAAGATAAAATATCAAAAAGTAGAGAAATAAAAAATAATTAAGCAAATAAATAAAAAAATAATTATATATAATAATAATATAAGAAATAATTAAGAAAATATTTTAACTAATAAATTATTTATATAATTTTTATAATTTGTTATAAATTATAAAATTAATAATTTTATATTATAAGTATAATACTATATTTATTAATTTTATAAAAATTATACAAATTAGTATAAAATATTATTTATTTTTTATTATTAATTTTTATTATTAATTATTAATACTATTACTAATACTAAAATTTCAAAAAAAATCTAATTTAATTTATATTTGATTTAGTTCGAGCTTGAATTTAATTAAAAGTTTGATTTAAATTTGAATTAAATTTTAAATTAATTTTAAATCTAATTCAAGTTCAAGTAAATATTTAAAAAAATTCTAAATAAAGTTATAAATTATAATTAAAATTACAAATAATTATAATAGTTAATATTAAAAATAGAAATAGTACAATAAGTATGTAATACATATTTATTATTTTTATAATATGTTGTAAATACAAAAATTTTTTAAGCTATAACTAGTTGCAATTAGATAATATTTTATTTGTCATCAAGTTGTAATAATTATAGTACTCTAATCAGATTAGATCTAATCTATAATCTAATTCAGAATATATATTTCAAATCAAATCAGATTAAAGTCAAACTTAATCCAAAAGATTTCAGATTAATCTAAAAAAATATTATTTCTTATTCACTATTAATTGGAATTAAAAAAAAATTGGTGAATATATATATAATTATATTCTAAATAACTTTACTTAAATACAAAATACAAGTGTCTTAGTAAAAATAAAAGTTATTAATGAAATACTATTTTATAATTTTTGAATTAAATCTGATCCAAATCTGATCTGATCCAAAATTATTAGTTCAAATTGATCTCAAACCTGATTTAATTAGAGATTTAAATAATTTTTGTACTATTTTTAATTGAGAATAATATTCAAAGAGTTAAAAATATTTTAATTATTATAATTTTAATTAACTTTAGTTATATTATAGTAAATATTTATTTTTCAATAAAAATTATAAACTATAATTCTAAGCAAAGTTGTAGTCAGAAATAAGAGCTACAAATTAATATAGATAATTAATATTAATAATAAATATTCAAAGAGTTATAAGCAATACTTTTAGTTGTCTCTAAGTAAACTTTTAATTTTTAATAAATATTATAAATCATACTTAGAAATAAAGTTGTAGTTCAAGTTAAGAGCTATATAATATTATATGCCAATCTCAAACTGAACTTGAACCAGACTCAAACAATGATTCAGTTTGAGTCCCGTTTGAACTTTGAATCTTTCTTGAACTCAAGCCAAAGTCTAGTTCAAGTTTGATTCAAATTTTGAACCAGACTCAAACCCAGGCAAAAGTCCAGTTTGGTTCAGTTCATAGGAACACTAGCTAGCACAATCAAATTTCTCTCATCCTCTCACTCTATTATCATCATTCTCCAAAACTTATAACGTTAACACCAGTCGAACAATCATACAGTCTTGTCAACACACTCGATATTTACAAAAGATAAAATGGATCTCTCTTGGTCAGGGAGACTTAAAAGCAGTAGCTGCGGACGTTAGTTTCACATACTGTATTATGGCTGAGGGTTTGAAATTGATAAAAAGGTTCACAGAATCGGTAGAGCTTGGTGTAATCTAATCTTAGCGGAACAGTCCGGGACGAACGAAAAGCATTGAATACTATGTAAAAGCAGCTGAATATAATAAATACAATTAGTTTGATTTAGAATTTGCTATCAATATGAAATCGGAGCAGAGCTTGGATTAAAGGCAAGACAAAGTGGTCATCCAAGAATGATTGGAGTGTATAATTGAATTCCTTTGTTGTTGGATTTTTTCTTTGATGGTTACATAAATATTATAACAGCAATTTTGTACGTATCCTTGCATAATGCTACCGTACGGCACTGACTACAGAACCGAGGTATTATTCCAGAAACCTCCAGATTTATTGAATAGTACCCTCCCGGGTACTATTTACGGGGGAGTAGATACTGTAATTGGGAGGGGTACAAATTATGGGATGGTATATTATACATACATATACGTTCAATTGTTTATATAATACCTGGGTACTTTTCTAATTTTTAAAAAACAAACTTATGAATTATACCCAGGTCTTATTCATGGGGGATATTATAGTCGGGGGATACGGTAGTCAGTACCGTATGGTACTTCGCTTTCATTTTCCATTTCTTCAATTTATTGACACAATATCGCACGTGTCTTCTTTAATCTGACCTAGAATGATTAACATTCTTGGTTTTTTAATTTATCCTTTCTCGATGTATAAGAATAATCTTTATGTATTTTTTCTAAGTTCTTAGTGTAATAGCCAATTTCGATTTCGATTTTAATTTTAATTCTCGTGGCAAAACAAACAGCGAACAAATAATCTCGATTAAAAGTTCATCACAGGGACGATGATATTCTGTGATAAATTCAATAATCAGAGCAAAAATTTCATGTTTTTCTCTCTTGATGGTGCAGTGCAATTCGACAATAAATTGTGTTTTAAATTCTATAAAATTTTTTTAATCAGAAAGAAAATACAAAATTTAATCCAATAGACCTGTTCTATCATTTTGTTGGATTTACTTATTACGTAGTTAAGAAGTTTATACGTAGAATTTAAAAAAAGATTAATTTGGCTATTTCTAGAAAAATTTACGTAATCACATTAAATTACAAAATTAGTATCCTACTTACGTAATGTTCACAAATCTGTGTACGTATGCATGTACAGTCGTTCGTTAGATAACAATAATATCTCAATACCGATACGTATGTGTAATCCTGTAGAAAAATTCGCTCCTCGTCTCAATCTTTTGTCAACAAGTGGTAGGTATATTTTAACGTTACATAGCATTTTGAATAATAACGTGATCGGGGACACATATTTAACGTTACGTTATTAATACATGTACTATATATAGATATATAAAGAAATTCTGTCTCAGGCTGGCTGACAGTGTAAAGAGTGTTACGTTGACTGTATTGTTATATATTAGTTGCTGGAATTTTATATTAATGATTCCAAAGTGTTGGTATTATTTATAATTAAAAATATTTATCGCATAGGCCATAGTCCCATTTACATGTACTAAGAATATAAGAGTACGTAACGTGTCCTAAAATTTTAAGGTTATACTACTATTAAATCTGTGATCCCACGTTACAATGCCATAGCACTATTTTATAAATCCCTTAAATTATTAATAAAATTATTGAAATACAATTTGAGTAAATCAAAAATTTAGTAATTGTTCAAATTCCAAACTCTGGTCAAATACGTATGGTATGTACCATATAAAGTCATCAAACGTTTGTATTTTATAAAATGGATAAACTTCTTTAATACAATATTGAATCCGTAAATATGCTCAGAAAGGGCCTATTCTATAATATTTACGAATTAAATTTCGTATTTACTTTTTAGTAAAGTTTATCCATTTATAAAAGACAAACGTTTGATGACTTTAGATGCACCATCTATTTACAAGTTTTCAATGATATTCTTTAAGCATTTTTTGTAAAGGCGTGGAAATTTTTAATTTGTCCATTTGAACAGAAGTATAGTTGGCAGTGCATATGTGCATGAGAACATGAGTTCCTTTTTAAAGATTTTTCTAGAAAATGTTATGTGTTGTTTCATTGCCTTTTTTGATCGTCGTGATTTTAAAACTCTGCAGAGCCTTTTTAAACGCTTTGTATAAAGAGCTATCGCTAGGATATAAATTAGAGTAAACATTAGTTTTTATTTCTTGATACCCTGCCAAAGGTAGAGCGTCGCTATTAATATTAACGTTAACGTTAAAAAAATTGAAGCTGTACAGTCCACACGGTGAATAGATTATTATGCATATATGAAGCCTTGCTCTTCCCAACCCTACATTTACCTGCTGGAAAATTTTCTCGATTCCATAAAAGGAAATGAGGGATTAAATGCAAGATTTTCGATTTTTCTATCTTGTACATGAAGTAAGAAATCTAAGGAACTGTGATACACGCAAAACGTACATGTACATGTACATGTATCAAGAAATGTTGGGATGTTCTATGCAGATTTTTCTTTTCTTCGGGCAATTAATTAAGAATCCGGTTTTATCTCTATTGAGATACAATATTATGTTTATTTATGGTTATTTATTCTACATAATTGTTAAATTTTTGAGTAAAAAAAGAAACAAATAACTATTTGTTAAAAAAGATGGATGCAAAAGCGACTCTTCCAATCAGTCACCGCAATAATTAAATTGATTGATTGTAACGTACAGCTAGAGAAATTGGCTGGTAGTAAGTGATGCGAAAAAATAAATAAACATAGTGGTCAACAGAAAGTAAACAATCATAGCAATCAAATCGAACGAAAGAGTATAAAATGGGCGAGAGTCTCAGAACCCTTTGTCTCTGCTAACCATATTTTTTTCGTGAAAAATAATTATATAAAAATGACTAGAGATTCATCACATACCTTATATATTTTCGTTGTAATTTGCTTGTTGTTAGCGGTGGCCGCTACGACTGCCGATTATCCAATATCACAGGATGGTCGTTGCGGTATCGATTCTCAGACTAAATGTGCAAATGATAATTGCTGTTCACAATATGGATATTGTAATATAGAAACAGGTATAATTAATACATGTTATGGTAATTCAATTTTTTTTACGTTAAAAATATATTCAATTATGCGAATGCGTTAAAAATTAGCCTATTGTGGGAGTGGATGTCAATCTGGATTCGGAAAATGTAATTCGGATTCAAGTTCAAGCAACGCTAGCAATTCAATAACAGTCTCTACTGATGGAAAATGCGGGTCGGCTACAAATACCCAATGTCCCTCTGGTCAGTGTTGCTCACAATACGGATATTGTAATACAGGAAGCGGTAATAATGATTTTCGCGTGAAGAATTGTATTGCCGAGTATTTTTTACCATTTTTTCTTTATTTTAGACTATTGTGGGGCCGGTTGTCAAGCAAGCTTTGGAAAATGCGATTCCACACCCAGTTCTACTTCCACACCCAGCTCTAGTTCCACACCCAGCTCTAGTTCCACACCGAGCTCTAGTTCAACCAATCAAAAAGCACCATATCATA
The DNA here is from genome assembly GCA_910591945.1 of Ambispora gerdemannii. Taxonomy (NCBI): domain Eukaryota; kingdom Fungi; phylum Glomeromycota; class Glomeromycetes; order Archaeosporales; family Ambisporaceae; genus Ambispora; species Ambispora gerdemannii. Next base: position 7,705 of record CAJVPL010000916.1, on the reverse strand, counting down.
GGGTTTGCACAGTCACTAATACATTCGCTATAACTTTTGATGATGGACCAGCAGGGGTAATTTTCTGTTATAAATTTAAAAATTACAACAAAAATAATATTAAGTTCTAACCTTGATAAGATTTGATTAATCTAGTATACAAATCAATTACTCGATGAACTGGATGAAAAGGGAGTCAAAGCAACATTCTTTGTAAATGGCAATAACTTTGGATGTATATATAACTATGCTGACGTTCTAAAGCGCGCATATGATGCCGGTCACCAAATCGCCTCACACACATGGTCACATGCTCGCATGCCCGCACTATCAAGAGAAGAAATCGTCTACCAAATAACAAAATTAGAAGTCGCTCTTCGTAAAATAATCGGAGTTGTACCACGTTACTTCCGACTTCCATACGGCGACGGTGTCGACTCAGATTTAATTATGAGCATACTGCAAGAGTATGGGTACATTGTCATTGGTTGGGAGATTGATACACGAGACACAGCAGGCGCATCGGTTGACACTTCTAAACAAGAATACCAGAATAACAATAATCCTCCGAACCCTCATATTGCTATTCAACACGACCCCGTAGAGACGACAGTGAAAGGCCTTGTTCCGTGGGCTTTGGATTATGTGATTAGTAACGGGTATAAGGTAGTACCGGTTGGAACTTGTCTTGGAGATGAGAGTGGTTGGTATAAAGAGAGTGGATCACCAAGTGCTCAGGATTCTACTTGGTCATGTTCTGAAGACGATAAACATAAATCTGCTGGCGGATTTTAGATAATGTATATTATTGTTTAGAAAATTAAAATAGTTAGTCGTCTCGTGTCAAAAACCGCGTGTAGAATATCGCGTAATTATTCATTCATGAAAAATAATAAATGCAAAGTTTTTTTATTTTCCAGTCACTTTGTTGTAAAAAGTTTAATACGTAGTTACTTTTCACTTTATGTAAATTTTGCAGGCCATGCACTAAAATGATAAATCTAAAGCAATAAAAAATTGTTAAGTTGTTAATAATAGATGTTCATTTTGCATTTCTTAAATGATACCGTAAAGCGCTGACTATAACATCCCCTTGTAGAAAATTTAATCTTAATTTAACTTCAAAGCTATTATTTTAGTAACATAAAATTATTCGTAACGATAATTGGTGTTACTAAAAATTTTTTGGATTAAATCAAAGTTTAAATTTTCTACAAGGGAGAATACCATATTCGGCGCTTTACAGTATTGTTTTACCTGGTGGTGGAAGAGGCCTAGTGGTTAAAATCTAGCATTTGAATATTCAAAAAGATTTTAGGATATTCGCATTTTGAGAATCTTTAAAAAGTGAACTTGAGTTCAAACTGTCTGATAAATCATCTCGATATAGTGAATAGTCTGGATGCATTCACTTTAACGAGAGTGAGTTGTATAAATTACATTCAAATCGCTTATAATGACTTTCCAAGAAAATGCTGTATGGATCCCTGATTATTGTGATATGACATTCGAATATTTGGCAATTCATTGAAATGTTATAGGAAGAGGATTTAATGTTTATTATGTTTACAAAAAAAAAATGATTTTGTATTTAACAATGTTCTGTTGCGTCGATTCTAAAACTATTCGAATAGAAGGGTTTTCGCAATGTGATTACGAGCTAGACTGAATAATTTATGAGAAAGAAGGTTTCTTTAACGTTCTAAGGGTCTTCTGTGGCAATTTGTACGCAAATTGATCTTTTAACTGTTAGGGGAGTTTCAAATAAAATAGTCCTATAAAGAAAATCAATAAAATTTCATTTGTTCGTGTATTTTCAAAATAATCTTAAAACACAACAGGGCTTATTGGTATGGACTGTTCAAAGAATAAAACTCGATATCGAAATAAAATAAAGATAAAATATCAATTCAACAAAGTCAACGGCTTCTTTAGAGTGGAGGAACATCCACTACTTATTACTTTGCTTGCAAGCTTTGATGATGACCAAAATAATAATAGTATATTCACAAGTAATATTATTACTACAGGTAAGAACTTTGTTATTTTATTGGATCAAAGCATGTTTTCTCATAGTACCCTAGCCATGACGAAAAAATGTACGGTGCACGTGATGATGAACCAATCCAACCAATAAGAATGCGTAAAAATTATGCACAACCAATAGGAATGTAGCAAATTTTTGATCAACCCGACAAAACAAATCCGGTACAAAAAATGCGAAAAATACAAAAAAAAGCTATATAAATCTAGCTTGGCACACTATTAAAAAATGTCGGGAAGACAATTTTATATATAAGCTTAATCTCAGCTCTACTCTAATACTTGATATCTAATATTAATCTGATATTTTAATGGACTTATTTCAGATCACGTGCATCGTACATTTTTTTCGTAATGGCTAGGATACTAGTTTACTCAAAGATCCAAAAGTAATATATATATACAGTTTCGGATTACTACATTAATTGTTTTTTCTTAAAATTATCTAAAAGTAATTAAGTAATTGTTCTCCTCTAGATAATTACTATTATTATTGCATTAATCTTGAAGAACAATGAGAATATTTATAATACAAGAAAGTAATATTCATTCATAATGAAATATTTCTAAATTTGGCTTATAATATAAGAAACTAATTTTGAAAGAATTATCATATAGTAAATTATAAAAAGATATTTATATGAAAATTAAAAGTAAAAATTACAGAATTAAAAACTTAATATTATTATAATAATAATATATCAGTAATTTTTATATTACAATCAAATCTCTCTATAATCACATCCATTTATAGTCACATTCCTCCATAGTTATCTTGTTTTGCTTTTTCATTGACATATAAATATAGTAAAAAAATCTCTCTATAATCACATTCTCTCTATAATTACCAAATTTTGCTTTTTTGAGAGTGATAACTATAAAGAAGTTTAATTGTATAATGATAAAAACCAAAATAAAAAAGTTTGTTTTATTATAGAATAAATGTATATAATAACTTATTATACAGACTTAAATATAACAATCTCAAAAATTGATGTAACTCACATAATTTGTACTATATAATATATAATTTGTAATATTTCACATAATGCGTAATTTTTTTACATATAAACTGAAAAAACTAAAATAAACATAGCTGAATTTCATATTCAGAGTACAAGTCTTGAATTTTTTGCACAAAAAAAGTTATAAACTATTATAAAAGTTAATTCTAAACAAACACTATTGATTTTACTATGATTAAGATTGCTTGTCGAAATCTCTTAGTGACTGTTAAAATTCTGTCAAAATTATAATAAACTATTAATAAATAGCTTGTTGAAATTCTGGCAAATTTTGAAATCTGTCATAATTAAAATTATGTCAAAATTCTAATTAATAATTAGTGTGTAATCTATCAAAATTATAACAATATTTTTCTAAAAGGATTTAGACAAGCATTCTTAACTGTGATGTATAATTTTTTAAATAATGGTAATTTGATGTATAATTTAATTTATTTACTAGACAAAATAAACTTATTAATTTCTTTTTACTTTAAGAATATATTATAAATTTTAATAATGAGAAAAAATTATGAACTTTTTAAACTGTTCAAGATAATAATTTTCTCATAATATTATGCTTATTACTAATTAACAATATTTTATCTAAGTACAAAATATAAATGTTACAATTAAAGTTAAATTTGATATATAAATATAATACAAGAAGAAATACTAATATTATGCTCTCAAGTACTTATAAATAAGAGTATATATACTTTAAAAAATAAATCAAATTTCTAATTTAAAACTTATTTTTAATATAAAATATATATAATCAGAAAAACTATAAAATAGTTCAAATTAAATACTTTAGAATAATATAAATAAGAATAAAAGGCTAAGAGAATATTGATTTTCTTAATTAGCTTATAATATTACAATAGCTAAAATTTTGTTTTTTAATACAGAAATATCTAAATTAAATAATTAAATATTTCAAATACTTCTAAATAATATAGATAAAGATAAGAGTAAAAATATATTAATTTTTTGTTATATAAAGATAAGTTAATTTAACTAACTTATAGTATTATAATAACTAAAATTTTTATTTCCTAATACAGAAATAACTGAATCAAATAATGAGATACTTCAAAATGATAAAAATATATTAATTTTTATGTTGAAGTTAGATCAATTTGATTCTAGTTTAAAATTTTATTTTTAATATAGAATATAATGAATTAGCACTTTAAAATACTACAAATAAAGATGAGATTATTAATTTTTATTTATATAGCATCTGTATATTAGAATTAAATTTTACTTATATTAATTTTTTATTTTTATTTAGCTATAAGTTTTTGTGTCAATTATATTGATATAATTATAAAGATTTATGACAAATAACATAAATTTATGATATATTAAGAAAAAGTTAAATCAACATAAAAATAGTAGTATTAAATATTGTGATTTTAAATATAAGTTTGATAATTATTATTAATTAAAAAATAAGTTGATCTTTATAATTTTTGAAATTATAAATTAAAATATTAATATTATAAATAATATATCATTTTTATAATAATAATATTAATATTATATTTAAAATTATATAAATTATAAATTATATTATAAAAAATATCATAAAAAATATAAAAAATTATAAATTATAATATAAATAAAGTTATAAAAAGAAAATAAAGTTATAAAATAAAAAATAAAGTTATAAACAAAATAAAATTATTAATAAAAAGAAATAAACTTATATAAAAATAAAGTTATAAATTAGAATTATTAGAAATATCTCCAAATTTTAATAATTGATATAATTATAACTTTAATTAACTAGATATTTCTATTTAAAAAATATTTTAAAAAAAAAGTTTAAACTTCTAAAAATATTAAAAGTTAAACTTGTAAAAATATCAAAATTTAAATTTATAATAATAATTAAATCTTATAATTAAAATTATATAAATAAATAAAATTTATTTATAATCTTATAATAAAAACTAATATTAATATATTAATATTCTTTATAATTGTATTATTAATATTTAAATTAAAATTTTTACTAAAAATATAACATTATTTTTAATAATTAATATTATCAAAAAATTTGATAAATTTTCTTAACTTAAAGTTGATAAAAAAATTATTTTCTTCTATTTTAGTAAAAATAATATTTAAATATTCATCATAAAAAATTTGTTTAAAATATTCTGGTTATAAACTTAAATTCATATTTGATATTAAAAATATATAAGAATATATATATTATAAATTTTATTTTTTTATATCAAAATATAATTATTGTAACAGATTAAAACGAAACCAGATTAAAACAAAATCAGATTATAATAAAATCAAATCAAAATAAAATTTGGATCTATTTTTATGGAATAAAAATTTCAGAGAAGGGTTAGGGTTAGGTTAGAGCATAGAGTATAGCATTAAAATCTGTAGTAAATTAACCTATGATTATTTAAACATCACACTCTGTTTCATTTTAATCTGGTTTCATTTTAATTCGCCACAATTATTAATTTATATAAAACTATTTAAGAAGAAAAATTTATGCTTATAATAAGCTTGTAATAGTATAATAACAATTATTTGCAAAGCTAATTTAGATAAATTATTATTTTTGTTGTCTATAGTATTTTATTATCTTTTAGAAATATAGTTAAATATATATATTATTATAAGATAAATTATTATTTTGAAATACTTTTATTTACAATATAAAATTAAAAAATTTCAATTATATATAATTTAAATCTTTTCAATAATTGATAATTAATATATAAAACTTATAAATAAATAAGATTTTTTTAAATTATATTTTAATAAATAATTAGATTAATATATTTTGTTAAATAAAAAAATTTTAAATAAAAATTTAGATTAGTTTTGTATTTTAAATAAAGTAAATATATATAAAAATTTTTATTAAATTTAGTATAATACTTATTGAATTTGTTTATACTAAAAAGTTTCAAAATATTATTATCAGATAATTTTTTAAATATTATAATAATCTTAATTAAATAAAATTAAATTAATATAATATAATTAAATCTCTTTATAGTTATTATTCTTAGAAAAATAAATTTAATGATTATAAAGAAAATGTAACTATATGAGAATTTTTTTACTATATTTATATATAATATAAAACAAGATGAATATAAAAATATATAACTATAAATAAATATTTATAAGAAAATTTAATTATAATTTACAAGATTAATAGTTTATAATTCTAGTTAATTAATTATAACTTTGATTAATTTAAAATAATTAATATTTTTTATAAATTATAAAAGAATATTTTATTTTGAATCAATTTAAAAATCTTTTAATTAAAAATAATCTCAAAATAATATAAAATAATTTAATCAAAATAAGATTAAAGTAAAAAAGAAATTTGGCATATTAAAAATTATTTTATAATATATTTTAATATAATTTTCTAAGTCATCTTCTTTTATTTTTAGTTTATTCATCAAATTACACAAAATTTGATTAAATTAATGAGAAGTTTTAAATAATTTAATACAAATTTAGTATCTTTAAAAAGAATTTTGATAAAGAAATAATAATAAATATTTTTTAAGAAAGCAAATTAATTTTATATATGATATATTAAATATTTAAAATATAAGAAGAATTATAATTTGTTATTTTATAAAATACATGAATATTATCAATATTATTAATTATAACTATAACAAATTTGTAAATTCTGATTTTTTTAATAATTATTAAGATTTTATTTATAATAATTGATTTAGTTTGTGATATCTTTAATAAGTCTTTTAATATATATAAATATTCTTTATAATCTAATATAAATACTATAAAGTTATATTAAATTATTAGAATATTTAAGATATTTATTGACTTTAACAAATACTTATATTATTTTTTTATTCAATAATTATCTAGCAAAAATAATATATTATTATACTTAGATTTTTCTTGATATTATTATTAATTATAATTTTAACTAATTATCTATTTGTATTTTTAGTTATCAATTTTAATTTAGTTAATTTAGAATTAATATATAATGTGTTTTCTTCTATTTTAATAAATAAAATAGAATATTACTACTATTAATAAATATCTTCTTTGTATTTATTTAATATATAAATAGTTTTATAGTAATATAATACAAATATTTTATAGTAACCTGGTTAAATATCTAGTAATTTATAATAAATATTATTATTATAATAATATATTATTTAGTTAAATTTTGTATGTTAATAATAAAGATAATTAAGTAATAAATATTTTATTAAAAATATTATATATTGAATTTATTAAAATAATAATAAATAACTAATCACAAAAAATAAATCACATATAAAATTATATATATAATTTATATATAAAAATTATATGTTAAAATTATATATTATATATTATCTATAAAAATTATATAATTTCAAATTTATTCAATAAGAATAAAATAAAATAAATAATAAATAATAAATAATTAAATTTAATTATTAAAAATGTTAAATATAATAAAAATAATTAAATATTATTAAAATAACTATTTTATAGAATATTTGTGCTATAATAATATCAAATAAATAATAATTAGTAATATTAATTTGATGATTAGATAAAAGATTAATGTAAGAATACTTTCTTACGTGAAAAGTAATAAGATAAATTTATTAATTGCTGTAAATAAATTATATCAATTGAGATAG
>CAJVPL010000915.1:0-18476 GCA_910591945.1 Ambispora gerdemannii | reverse complement strand
ATTTATTAGTAAAATTGAAAACTTTTATATAAAGAGAAAAATTCGCATTTTACTATGTTTAATTAGTAAATTTTGATATCGTTGCATTATTTCTGATTGCCTGTAATTATATAATAAAATAATTTTTAATAGAAATAATAATTAATAGTAAAAGTTTTTTTTAGAAATTTGCTAATTATATTTAATTAAAAATTGAAATTTTTTGTACAAATTTATATTTTAATATATATAATTAACTTTTTAATGATATTTTATAAAATTTATTTATAATTATTTTTTTCAAGAAATAGTTACAGTCAAATTTTTCTATAATTATTACTCTCAGGAAGTAAAAAGAATTTTTTTATTATATTTATATATAAATAAAAAAATAAAAGAAGATAATTATAAAGAGAGTGATTATAAATAAAAATAATTATAAAAAGATTTAATTATATAATAAAAATATTTTGTTATAAGTATATTTATTATAATATTATAATATTATAATATTATATAAAAGTAAATTTAATTTAAAAGATTATAAATAAATATATTAATATATATTTTGTAATTACTTTATAATTAAAAAGTCTTTAAATTAAATTTAAGTATATAATAAATAAAATTAAATAAATTTATTAATACAAAATATTTTGTAATTATTTTATATTTAAAAAAAACTTTTCAAATTAAATTTAAATATATAATATATTATAAATAAAATAAAATTAATATTTGTATTTATAATTAGATATAAAAATTTATATATAATAATAATTAAAAATAATATAACAATATCAAAATTCATTAATTCAATATTATAAAATATAAATTTTTCTTTTTATATAAAAGTTTTCAATTTTATTAATAATTATTTTTTATTTTTATATTAAAATAAAAATAATATAGAATACTAATAATATTACTTTAATAAAAATATTCACTCTTTTAAATAAGATATTCTAATTAATTATAAATACTTAATTATATATTATCTAAGATTTAGCATTATTTACATTCTTTAAGATATTAAATAATCAAAATATTGTCAAAGTTGAAAGTAATCTTTTGGTTAATTTAATTGGTCAAAATAACAATATAAGTAAATATAATTAAAGACACAAGTCATTGTCTCAATGTTAATTAAGAAAGAAACTGTTCATCAATCATTTAGTAAATATATATTGTATTTTAAGCATGTTTTTTTATTTATCACAATTCTCTATTTCATATTTCTGGTAATTTGTCATATAGATATGCATATTTTTTATAAAATACTTAGTAAAAAATAAATTTGAATTATATTTTTTTATTGTATATTAAATAAAATATAATTGTAAGTATTTATTTATTTTATATTGTAAAGAATATATCTGCAATTTATACTTTTTATCAAATTATAATAAATTATAAAAATATTTTATTAATAATATCAATTTATTAAATCTAAAGAATGCACTTCTTAATTTAACAGTTTTTTATGTATCTTGTTTAAAACAAAACATTCTCATTATTTATCGATCAAACCGGATCGGTATGTATATCCAGAGTTGTCAATTTTTGTTTCCAGTGGGCTTTTATGACATCTGGAAGTCCATTGAAAAGTTCAATTTGATATTAATTTTGCTTCCAATTGACAACACTGCACTGTATATCAGTGATGGTAAATGACTCTAAATGACCCAAATGACTCCGATGACAAATTACCAATGACTGATCATTTTAAAAGGTCGAATGACCTAACTGGTCATTTAAAAAAGTCAAAATCTTCTTTATCCAATAAAATTGAAATTAAACTTTATGACGTTATTATAAAAATGAAGAAAATGACTCACTGAAACTCTATTGGTTGAAAATAAATCACATAAAAATGACCTAATGACTAATGACATAGGTCATTTACAAAATGAGTAAATGACCTGGTCATTTACCATTATTGCTATATATCGATATCTCATTCAACTGATCTAAATCGATTTATTGTATGAAAGTTAAAGCTATTTACAGTAACTCTTGGAAGAAACAGAACATTCGGTACAGATTCTCTATAATAATTTGACAAGATATTCTAACCATTTTGTGAAATTGAGTGATTTAAGCCTCAAATTTCAATTAAGAACAATAATTCGACTATTTATTTACAAATAGACATTCGGACCTTCGGGATTTTAAATATCTATATTTTGAGTCTAAAAATTGGGAGATTTCGTTAGTGGTCCAAATTAGGTTTTTCTTAGAAAAAAGTTATGGAGGTCGAAATTTAATACATGTAATTGAACAAGTTTGACTTAAATCACTCAATTTCACAAAAATGATTAAAATAATATGCTGTCAACTTATTTCTAAAGGTTTAAGATGAATATTGTTTGGATCAATATTGACAGCAGTAGATAAAAATTCCATTCTAATATCGATATGGCAATGTTACTCAAATTTACACGGACATATCGGAACCAGACAGCTGTATTTGACAATCTGTATACAGCACAGTGTGTTACCGACATGCCGGGACCGTCCGCGTCCAGCATTTTTTATGTTTATGTCAAAAATACATGTGCATCTTCAATATAATTATTATAAAAATTATGATAGTAATTTCTGTTGGCGGTCTACCTTGATGACTTTCCGCGACTATCCATTCTGCGTTTAAAGAGAAGGCATAATTTATTAAAGTTTGCAACTTTCGCGGAATGTCCCGGACTATATGTAGACCATACATCAGGGGGCTGTCAAATAGATATTTTTAGACAAACAATTAAAGATATTTGTCTATTTGTATAACAGGGGGTTAGAAATTTTCAATATCATGAGACTTATTGTGTGCAGACTGCGCAGGTCAATTTTAAACTGATTGTAATTCGTGTGGTCTTATTAAAAATCAGTCATTTGACATATACATATGTGTGTCCGACCACAAATCTGTCAACAAGACAAACAATAAGAATGTTCGTGTACAACACTGTGTACGCGTATAAATCAGACCAAAACATTTTATAAAATAAACTTAAAGATGGAATCCAAAGTTTCAAATACTCATGATTGCTCCCGTGGTAAATGTTCAGATTATCACAAACGAATTTCTGAATGGTCTAGCGGAAATAAAAATATTGACCGTCTAATAGAAGAATGCGCTAAACTTAGACCTTTCAAATGGATCCCTTTTAAAAGATTCACCAATGTTGAATATCTTGCAAAAGGAGGCTTTGGATCAATTTACAAAGCAACATGGTGGTACAACTACGAGTGGGATCATAGAGAAAATAAATTTACACGACAAGTTGAACACAAAGTTGTTGCCTTGAAATCATTACATGATTCAAAGCAAATTACAGAGTTTATAAATGAGGTAAAATGAACATTATCTAAAGTGTAAGCTTTATTATTTCTTAATACAAACAAATTTTTCAAAAATAGATTCAGACTGCTTTAAAGTGCGCTGGAGATATCTACAGGTATTATGGAATAACCAAAAACCCAGCTGCAGATGGATACTCAATAGTAATGACATATGCGAAACATGGTGATCTCCGCAGATACCTGAATTCTAATTACGAAAAGATAACTTGGTGTGAAAAGTTGGAACATTTAGTTAATATTTTACATGGATTGAGCAGAGTTCACAAAGAGGGATTCGTGCATCGTGACTTACATCCTGGCAACATCTTAATATCGAGTATGCCTTTAATAGTCGATTTTGGACTCGCCAGCCCGACAGATATAAAAAATTCTAATCGCGAAATCTACGGAGTACTTCCTTATATTAGTCCAGAGGTGCTAAATGGAAAGCCATACACACAAGCTTCAGATATCTATAGTTTTGGGATGGTTATGTACGAGATTGTAACAGGCGAACGACCATTTGGTGAACGAAGTCATGATATACACCTTGTCTACGACATTTATAGAGGAGTACGTCCTAAGATACCAGATAATGTTTTTGGATGGTGTAAATCTATTATTGAAAAATGTTGGGATTCTATTCCAGAAAGCAGACCAGTTGCATGGGAACTTGAAGAATTTGTCGAATTTATTCAAGTCATATTCAGTTCGGATCGAGTAAAACTAAGTACTTTGCCTTTTCAGTACACATATGAAGATATCGAGAAACTTGATGAAGAAATGAAATCACAAAAAAACATTTCTACAAATACAAAACAACAAATCCACCCAAACGCAGTTTACACCAGTCGAATGTTTACTTCAAAATCAATATTTATTCCAACTTGCACAGGTACTTTTTATTTCTAAATATAAATCATATTGAGATTATATACACGTATATATAAAATTATATCAAATGTTTGTTTAGGCCCCACGAGTGTCAGTCTGTATGTTCCAAACGAAGGTAAATCCGAAAATACAGTATCAGCAAATCAATTGAAAATAGTTGTTTGCATACAACTCTAGAGTTTGATATAGATATTGATGCTGAATCTACGAATGTTCACTAGGACGTGTTATGCTCTTTGAAATCTAGGTTGTTGAAAATCAGAAACGGTACAGTATATGTTTTTATTAACAAAAAAACTTATGGTGTATTTGGGTAGTTTGAACTTTCGTCTATGCATTTTTTTCTTTCAGCGTCTTTCCCATCATTCTCAATTTCAATATCAAATCTTCGTGAGACATATGCTGATATTATAAATACAATGGATAAAACATTTAAGTGAAAATGGTAATCAACTAAGATGTACAGTCATAATATAGCTTATAAATTTTCCTTCATTTGGAACGTATATATCATTGTATAGTTCAATTTATGACAATAATTTGTTAATACATTATAAATTAAATTATGTATTTCGGATAAATCTTTCAAAAGGGTACATTCAAAAAATATATCATCAGTATTTTTATTTTACAAGGTAATTTAGCTTTATAAATTGTTGATATTTAAACATTTATCGTGATTCTCGTTTTGAATAACGAGTACAATTACCGCTACAAAACAATTGATATTTACTATTGTTGTTATATATATAGCACACTCTCGATACATGTTTTGGAAGCAATTATTTTATCGTTATCTTCAAATCCATCAAATATTATTGGATAGAAGCTAATTGAGATTATATGAACTATTTCCCAAAATGCTATATCCAAAGGGGAAAAGTCGCTATTTTTCTTTTCGTGAATCTCCCCTCCATATGGGCATCTAGGGCTTTTATAATTCTTCGTTGGATAGATTTCAGAAAGTTGAATCCTCTGATATTGCAAACTACATGTACAATACAGCAATCCATTTTTTTTGTTTGCTCTGGGAATCACGTACGTGGATCAGTGGCGCCCAATTGCTAGTAAAGAACAATCCTTGGAAGTTGTGTGTCTGCAAGATTTGTCTTCTTGAAGATATTCTTCGTTGATAACCACCAAGAAATGTCGTCTTTGAATTTACTGTCTATGAATTTCATATTTTGTTTTTCACTTGAATAACAATGTATGTGAAATCACCGTTCGAAAGCTTCACCGACAACAAGAGATCGCAGCCAGGATGGTTCCGTTTCTTGATACCAGCTGCACCACAATCGTAAAGACGTTTCAAGGTTTCCACATTTGGAGTGTCCTTCAAACAGATAAAATGTGTAAAGCATAGATTGCCACCAATGTCGTTACCTATTGTGCTAATTTCTTCAATGCCTCCAAAAAGTTTCTAGCTTGATTGTAATTGTGTATTGTTTTGTGTCAGTGTGCTTGTCATCTACACATGCATGCCAGCACAATCCTAGCAACAAGTTCCCCCGTGTTCCTCATCATCTAAGCCATTTTTGAGATTCTTAGCAAAAGCTTTCCAGCATATCATTATCCTTAATTATTTGAAACGCCACCTCGGATAATATAGGCTCGGAAGGGTAAGCAACAAGAAGTTTCTCTCGATCTTTCGAAACATGTTGCCATATAACTACCCAACGAGCAGATGTGAAAGATGTGACTGTGGACAAATGTCAACTGATACCAATGACGATAGGACGGCTAATGTACCTTTTCTTTTACATTTTCGCCTCCGCAGAGTTTTGCCTGGGCAAGACGCATTACATTGGAATGAGGATAGCCTTATTAAGGAGAGCTGGAAATAAGGATCGGTTATAATAGAATCGATCTTCAGGCTGTACAATAGCGTTTTTCTTAAGCACGTCTAAAGTTGTGACATTGATAAAAGGTTCGAGGAGTTCAAGAGGAGTTTTCACTGCCAGAAATGAAAGATCAAGGGTTTTGGTGGTGTGAAATTCGATATTGTAGCCAGCGTATCCAGCATAACGCAGAAAAATCTACGTAATCGAATGTTTTGGGGTGTTCTTTGAGCCAAGTTCGTCTGCGCTTGTGTGTTCTTTCAACGAAAATTCGGGCCTCATCCAAACATAGTACAACTTTTATGCCCTCGTTCGTTGTGTTTCTGGTATGTAAATCTTTTTAAATTTTAAATCAGCGCTTCGGAGGATTTGATTCGTTTCTTAATTCAACTTTTCTGCAGCTGAGAATTCACTTCATCCCAAAAGTCTCGGTTCCACTCAGCATTCATTTGTTTTTTCCAAAAGGCTCTTGGCATCTGATTTTCTTTAATAATAGTGGTCTTTGCATGTTGTAACACGACTGCGAAAAATGCATCGAACCATTCAGAGGGCTTGTCACACACCATTATCATATCCACGAAATCTTTCGAATATGCGGTGCTTTTGGGATAGCCGCTATTTGCACTCTTGCGAAAGCACATGTAGATCACAAAATCGTGATGCGACGTTTCTGCTATAAGACATACCGATACCCCGAACTTTACACAAGGGCGATGTATAGTGAATAGTCATTGTTTTTTATGTACTGGTTGTGATGCGTGTTCAATTTCTCCAAAAATAATTGTGTGCGTTCACAAAGGTTCCTCTGTCGAAAGCATCTGCGATCTTGCTCGAATCGCTCTGATCGATCGAGTTCCTCTGCCTGAAACAAGTATCATGCTGCAAGTTAATTAAACATATACAGTAAAAAAAGCAAAAGGTTTGCACAAGCTTGCTTTCATGTTTTGCCGCTTCTTTGATCTATTTAAGTCTGGACAAACAAAAAAAGCATAAGTTAGTCAACACCAATAAATAATTTCTAAAATGGGGTATTAGGCATGTCACAAAAAGTAAGCTTGAAACACCTTTCGAGAGAATGCGAAAAGCATAAGTTAGCAAATAGTATACCAAATGTTCCCTCAAATAGATGGATAAACGGGTAGCAAACTTGTAACGTTATATGCATTCGTAATTTCCCCTTCAGAGGCTTCAGAATTTTTTTAGATATTATTATAAGTAAACTTAAAGGGATCTATTTTACGGAAAGTAAATATTTTAATCCTAGTGATGATAAAAGGAATACAATATGAATTTTTAACACTCAATAGCGATAGTGTGCGTTCATTGAGAAAAATAATGATTTATATGCATGATATTCATTATTCTTTTTTTATTAATTTCTTTAATTCATTTATTATTTTTTCTTTGATGATTCAAAACGTAAATTAATGAGATATGATTGTAGTACATGCACTCGTAAAAAAAAAAACGATCGCTGCCATGGATTTTCACTATCCACTTATGAAACTAAATGGCCTAGCGAAAATAAGGATATCGATATCGACTGTCTAGTAAAAGAATGCAGCATTTCAAATGGATCCCGTTTGAAAAATTTGCCAATGTTGAATGTTTGGAAAAAGAGGTCTTGGAACAATTTATAAAGCACTGTTACAAGTGGAACATGTAGACAATAAATTTAAAATACCGAGTTGTTTGTTGAAATCATTACGTGATTCAAAACGAGGTAAAAATACAATTAAGCTTTTCAAAAATAGATTCGGACTACTCTAAAACAAAACAGATTTAGAAGAGATTAACGAGAATGAAGATGTCATACACTTTATAGATGAAACTTGCAAGTATTAATGCATACAGTGGCTGCCAAAGTAAAAATTATAAACATGCTTTAAAGAAAGAATACTTAAAATTTAATGTATTAGTTTGAGATAAAATGTAAGCAAAATTTATAAGAAATCAAGATAATATTGAAGCTATATAAAGTATGGGTAATGTATTAATTAATGATAAAAAATTTATAAAAAAATCAGGTAATACTTTTTGAGAATACTGTACAATATACAGTATTATATATTATGCAAATTATTATATATGATATAAACTTCACTTCACTCTAACTCTAACCCTAACATTCTATAAAATCTACTCTATATATATTAATCAAATAGACTGGTTTCATGATGTTGATATTAAAGGGAGTAAACTATATTATAATAATTATTATTAATTTATACCAAATATTATAATTGTTAAAATATGTATTATTATATTTTCTTTAGTATTTTGCTAAAAAAAAAAAGTTTATTTTGTGACAAATAAAGATACCAAATTATTATATTTATTATAATAATTAATTAATTAAGAGATTTTTTTATAAGAGTAAGAGCTAAATTAAATTAGTTATAATTAAAAAGTTTTTTTGATTATTATAAAGATTTTTCATAGTAATTTATAAAATTAAACTTTTCTTTATAACAAAGATATTTAAGAATATAACTTGAAAAAAATATAAAACTTATATATTCAATATTTATCTTAATTGCTAAGTATTTTTGATAAATATTTATTAAAATTAAACTTCAAAGATTATAATAAAATATTAATATTACTCTATTTCAAATTAAAAAATTTGTAAATTCTAAATTTTAAAAGTTATAAAAAATATTTGAAATGTAAATTTTTTTAAGAGAAAATAATATTATTTTTAATAAAAATTTAATAATTTTATAATTTTTGAATTATTATAAATTATTATAAATTATGATATAATATATTTTAATTCAATAATAATTTATTAATTTTTTCTTTTATTTTTATTTTGTATATTATTTTATAACTATATTTAGTATAAATTTTATGATATTATTCTCTTTTTGATCAAAAAATCAAATAATTATCATATTTTTATATATTTTTTACTTTATTAGCACTTTTATATTTAAAAATTAATAATTTTGTTATTAATATATTTTATATATTATTACTAACAAAAATATTTTTAATTTCTATTTTATTTAATTATATTTATATTTATTTTATTTTTTTCATTAATTTTTCTTATAATTAATTATTTTTTTTAGATTTTTCTTTTTATTGTAATCTTAATATTTCTTGTTTCTATTATTAATATTCTTGTAAATTTTTTTTGTATTTTTATTTTTATTATTATATATAATATTTTATTTATTTATTAGTTTTTTGTCTTTCTTTAATATTATTTAGTATTAACTATAAATAATAATATAATTTAAACTAATTATTAAAAATATATAAAAGAAAAATCTCTTATTATTAGAAACTCTTATATTTTAATCTAATAAAAATAATAAAGTTTTTACTTATAATAATATATTTGTAAATATATTATTATTGTAAAATTTTGGTTATAAGTAGTAAATATATTTTTATTTTAAATAAGTTATTAACTTTATTATTTTTAAATTATATTAATAAATTATATTTATATAATTTTTTTTATTAATAGTCTTAATAAGTTTAATTATTATTTTATTTTATTAAACAATTTTAATAAGTTTTATTATTTTTTAATAATTATATTATTTTTATTTTAAATTATTATATTTTTTTATTTAATTTTTATTTTTGCTTCTATTTTCATATTTATTTATTTATTTATTATATTATCAATATCATAATATTATTATATTAAAAAATAATTATTTATATATTATCAAAAGGAAAATTCTGATATAAATAAAAACTAAAAATATTATACAAATTGCAAAAATATTTTAATATAATTCTAAACTAATATATTATTTTATTAATAATACAAAAAAATAAAAATTTACATATTTCAGAAAATTATCAGCTTTTAGCAATTATAAAAAATATTTATTTAGATATAAAGTAACTAAAAAGTAATCACTTTGCAAAATTGTAAATAATTTAAATCTTAATTATAATTTGTTAACTATTACAAATATATTATATAACTCTAAAATTTATTTACATATTATAGCAAAAAAATTTTTATTTTAAAATATATATATTAAGTAATATTTAAAAGAGAAATATAGCAATAATTATTTAATATCTATTTGTAAAATATAGTCAAATTTCTCTATAGTCACACTTATTTATAGTCACATCTTTTTATAGTTACTCTATTTTGCTTTCCTATTTACATATAAATATAGTAAAAAAATTTTTTTATAGTTACATTCTCTCTATAGTCACCAAATTTTGCCTTCTTAAGAATGATAATTATAAAGAGATTTAATTGTAGTTAAAAATTTATAATATGAAATATTTTATAAAAAATTTAAAAATAATAAAAAATAAATATGAATATATATCTTAAAATTTTAAAAAACAAATAAATTGTTATTTCAAAATATAATTTGGAAATTATATAATTTTTTAATAGAATAATATAAAATAAATTTGAAAACTGAATTCAATCAAAATATTTGAAAGATATAGAAAAGTAATATTTAAAATTATAAAATTTTTTTGAGAACTAAATGAATTTAAAATCATATTAAAGAAAAAATGAGAAAAATTTAATATTTTTATTTTTAAATAAATTATTATTACAGTAATAATAGTAATTTCATAAATTCAAAGAAAATTCTGAATTCTAAAAATAATCAAAAATATTAAAAATTTCTAAAAATAGTAAACTCTAAGAAATAACAAAAATAATTTATTAGATATTTATTTTATCCTTATTTTTCATCACTTTTATTATTTTTCATTATTTTTTATCATTTTTTATCACTTTTCATTATTGATTATTATTATTTTTTATTACTTTTTATTATATTTTATCTCTTTTTATTATTTTTCATTATTTTCATCAATTTAATTATTCATTATTATTATTATTTATTATTTTTCATCATTTTTTATCACTTTTCATTATTTTTTATCAATTTTTCATTATTTTTTATTATTTTTCTTTAATTAATCATTTTTATCACTTTTCATTATTTATCATTTTTCATTATTTAGTTTATTATTTATTATTTTTTTTATTATTTTATTATTATTTTGTTATTTGAATTTTTAATTGTTAATGAATATTTCTTATTTGTGAAAAGAACAAAATAAAAGAGTTTTTGTTATTATTATTACTAATTATATTATCTTAGCTCTAGAAAGCTTTATGCAAGTATAGAAAATTAATTTTTTTTAAACCTCTTTTACTATTTCTTTATTATTCTTCTATACTCTCTTTTTTCTTTAATCTTTACTCTTCTATAACTCTTCCATATTATTATTCTTTTAGTAAACACAATTTCTGTAGAAATTGACATAGGACTTAGATACCCTTTCTTTTTTTCTTAATATTTTTATTAATCTATTACTCTCTTCTAACTTGGATTCAAGTTTGTAGACTAATTTAATAATTAATGAACAAACTTATAATATTATTATCTTAATATTAAAAAGAATTAAAGATAAATAAATAGCTGACAAAATATTTAATTAAATATTATTATAAGAAAAATTTTATATAAAAATAGTTTTTTCTATTAGAATTAAACAAAAAATATATATTAAAATAATATATTAAAAATTATATTTAAAATTTGCTAAAAAAATACAAACTGCGAGTTACTTGTAATATCATGCGAGCGATATAATCACGTGAACAAACACAATACGTAATTGGATAAATTGTAGTAACAAAGTGGAGACAGATCATGTGATTCCGATTCAGATACCGACCGTCCGATATCCCCCTTAAATTATATTAAATAGAATTTCGGTTAGGGTTAGGGTTAGGTTTAGAGTCAAGGTTATTGTATAGCAAACATGGGTCTAATATGTAGTAAAATTTCGCAAGGAACATTTTTTATTAAAGGACAAAAATAGTTTCATATGCAAAATTTTAAATATATACATTTGTTTTGTTGAATTTTTGTGTCGCACATTGATCTTGCGATTTGATTGGTGCATAATTTCAAGGGGATATCGGGATCGGAATCACATGATCTGCCTTTTTTTCGTCTTCACTGGTACTATCGCTATCGTTATTAATTGATGTCGTACAAATACTGAAGATCCGAAATGTAACGATTTTCAAACGCCTAATTTTATAACACACTTCAGAATCACTCAGGAGTGTGTTATATGTTTTAATATGTTCTGGAGTGCTCCATAACAACAACACTAACTCTCTCCCATACAACGTACCCAGGGTGCTAATCATTTTTTAAGCAAAAAACCCGGTGGTACTATTTGCAGAGAATACGATAGTTATTAAATGTATAAGCGGATTACGTATTAGGGTGCATAAACCTAAAGTCATCAAACGTTTGTATTTTATAAAATGTATAAACTTCTTTACTAAGAAGTAAATACAATAGGCCTTTTCTGAGCATATTCACGGATTAAATTTTGTATTTACTTCTTAATAAAGAAGTCAATCCATTTTATAAAAATACATATGTTTGATGACTTTAGATTTATGCACCATAGACCAAAGAAATTATTCATTGAAACATTTTTAATCATGTATAGGATACATGTAGTTATTGATCAAAGCAACCACGTGTGATAATATGATCAAATTCAATTATACCGGATTGTTATTCTAATAAATCTGTTATAACATAATAGCGATATTCGTGCTTTTTTTTGAAAAAATCAAGGTGGGACAGGAACAAAAAACAAACATGAAAAATAAACACTGCAATTTTATTAGTTATAGATTAATTGGTAATATTTGAATTTCTATACAGTACTTATCGTTATAAGAACAAATGACGAGTTAATAAAGTTATAATCTTTTATGTAATACAAATCAATGCATCCACATTTCTCTTTCTTTTATTAGAATTAACGTTAACCTTAATTGGTCCCCGTTTGTGCCATGTTTCCAAGCAGGACATTTCTTTGAAATCTCTTCAAGTTCTGATTCACCACAATACTAGCAACATCATATCGTTTACGAAAGCTAGCCAGATATTATCAGACTTGATGTTTTACTTTCTCGAAGAACTATTACAAATGGAAATAATATTGTAGGTTTGGAAACCAAAGTTGTTGAAAAACATAAATGATATTTTGCCTCCTTTTTAAGAAACCTTAAATAACGAGAAGATCGCATAAAATCACCATCCTGACTTAAAATGCTAAATTTCAATTGAATATAAATTTACACGTGATATTTAATCCTGCTTTTTTATGTTTCTTGAAGTGGGTGGAAGGATGTTAAACAATCAATCAATTTCAAACGGATTAATTTTTCCAGCCGTTATAGCGAGAGTAGAGTGTACAAGGAATCATGATCGAAATTTGTTAGATACATGTAGCATTTAAACAGACACGCAGGAATTCGAAAATTGTTATAATATTAAATTCATAAAGATATATATTGTCAAGATACACAATGGGCGTCGTTTGCTCTTAACGCTAACGTTGAGAACAGGATTCTGCGAATCACAAATGATTAGTCTTTTAACGTTAATACAGTCAACTCTGGATATAACGAACCTTTTTATAACGAATAACGAACATTTTTTGTAAAAATTTATTATAAGTTCGTTATAAAAAACATAGTAATTTGCTCTATAACGAACATTTGAAAATTTTTTACTATTAGAACCGTTCAGTTCGGTATAGAGAGAGTTGACTGTACAATCCAAACTGACATTTTACATATAATTAATTTGTTTATTTTATAAAGATCGGAGTTTCGAATTAAATTTTAAGTTAAAAATCAGAGGCGTTTTCATATTAGTGTTTACAGATTACATTTAAAATTTATCTTGATTAAACATTTTTTGACTTCATACGAATACTTCTCTGAATTCATGTAAAAATATCAAGGATAGAAGACTCGCTTTAACACAATGAAAGAATCTTATCAACTTTCATTACGCGGCTTATGCGAACTGATGGATAATTTGACGGCAGATTTTTTTCAAATGCACTGCCATCGGAAATTTATCTATTTCGATGTTAATAAATACATGTACAATTGCATGCATGATAATCGGCGGCGTTTTGTATATTTACACGTTTCAACTTAGATTAGCAAGTTGTTGAATTGAAGAAATAAAACAAAAATGGGGTTTAGCGAATATTCTCGTGTGTTCACATCGTTTGGACTTAAATTGACGTCTTTATTGTATTAATGGATACGATTTTCTTCCCGCCATTTCTAAATGATGATGTTAGATGCCGATATTAATGCATATATCGGTGTATATCGATATTGATATACTGTATATACATCATGCATTGTGTATTAATATTAGTAATTGTGCGCGCCATTCAAGTCATACGAAACATTAAAGTACATCAGGTTACATGCATCCGTAAAATAACCTTGACTAAATTTGAATAGCACAAAGTATATATATATCCAATGAGAGAAAGTGTCCAAGATTGGCAATGTGGTGGTGGTATATATAAATATTTATGGTACAGAACTGTATAGTCTCCTCCTCATCTTTCGTCTTTCTCTTATTTCGATCATTTAGAAGAAAATGCCACATAATAGGATCCCAACATCAAGTCAACAGCATACTCACGAAGTGTCAGAAGAAGAAATCACTTTAAAAAATTTAGCTAAAGAAGTTTATGTTCATTTTACATTAGTGATCGATTATATTAGTTATGGGATAAACTATTTAATATCATTGATGCTAAAAAATTTTTTCGGTAATCCGGAACCAAGTCTAGTGCACAATGCCACACCTACATTTCATCCTGCCGTATTAATAACGGGAGCGTCAGTAGGAGTAGGAAGAGATGTAGCAATAACTTTGGCGAGAAAAGGATATACTGTATTTGCAGCAGTAAATAAATCTTCAGACTTTGATTCGTTACTTCAACAATTCAGAGACCATAATAAAAATGAAAACAATGGAACACTTCGTTGTATCGTATTGGACATGACAGACCGGAAAGCTATGCAAAAAACATATCATACTATCCGTCATGATATTCGAAATATGCCATTCGCGGGTTTGATTAATGCCGCGACAACGATAATATATTTGCCGCTTGAAGTCGCATCAGATCTGGCAATTCGTGATTGTTTCGAGACGAATCTTTTTGGCGTAATTCATTTAACTAAATTATTTTTGCCGCTTTTGAAAGAAAGTCGAGGAAGAGTTATAAACGTTGGAAGCATTTCATCTTTATGTTCAACTTCGTCAATGGCTATCTATGCTGCTTCTAAAGCGGCATTAAAAGCTCTTACTCGTACTTGGCGACAAGAAGTTAGATCATTAGGAATAAACATGATGTTAATAGAGCCAGGTAATTTAAAGTTATTATCATACACGCGCATGTATGCTATCTAACTGCTTGATAATTATGATTTTATTATAGGGATAATTGATACCCAATATACACAAAAAGTTCATCGGGATTTCCAAGAATTTAAAGGGTTCTCGATCAGTTCTCCATATCATGAAGAAAATGTTAATCCGAAAACACTGGAGACTTACGAAGAACAGTTCACAATTGTTGGAAAACTTTTCGATGAAGTGGTCGATGCTGCTAATCCTCCAGGAATTGTCACCGATGCAATTATACATGCTTTGACTTCCCGATTCCCGAAAACTACTTATTATGTGGGAATGGATTCGAAATTTTTGGCTTTTATGAATTGGGTTTTAGGTGAACATATTTCGGAAGCTATTCAGGAAAAGATTTTTGGGTTTTAGTTTAATCTATTTTTAAAAGATAATTTTTCCTATCGTATGTCTGCCAAGAATGAATTTTATATTGACGCTTTTTTCGTAATCTAGCTAACTTGATTTTTAATTCTGAACATTGAAATTTATTTCGGATCACGTATCATGTCAATTTCAATTTACATGTACCTTTTTTTTGTCAATAGCTTAAATCACTGTAACCACCACCACCATTGTCAAATAAATCTACAAAGATGATGTCATAAAAAAGATCCACCCAGATCTTCGCGAAGTTGGTGTCCATTCAAGAATTGTAGCAGTTAAACAGAAACCCAATGTGAGAATGATGTGGAAAACAATTGCTAAAGTGAATGGAATCTTCAATTTAATACACCAGTTCACACCACAAAAAATGAATGAATGAAAAATGCGTAAGGTGCTATCAAATTGGCCTACAATTATCAAACCTCCGCAGTTCTAAATAAATTTTGTTTTGAAAGCTTATCGTTATACCAATAAAAATACATAATTGACGACCTACCAAAGAAAGTTCTCAAATTTTTCAGTATCATGCATATATGCCCAAGGAGGATATCGACAATGCCATAGAACTTCAATTTATGTTAATGATTAACTTACACCATGCATTTACTATACTGGATTAAAAAAATACATTTTGTTATTTACACACAACAATTGCAAACACAAACGGAACGACCGTTTTTTAAAATAAAACGATAACGTTGTCGAAATGACTACTGTGACGAGTATAAGTACTGCGATGATTGTTCAATGATTGTAGTAAATGTACTCGCTGTCAGTGCTGCCAAGGATGTTCTCTATATCGCAAACGAATTTATGTTGAATGGTCTAGCGAAAATGAAGATATCGACTGTCTAATAAAAGACTTGCTGATGACGGTGTCTTTGAATGTATCCCTTTTTGAAAAGATTTTTACCAATGTTGAAGATCTTGCAAAAGGATATAAAGCAACGTTGTACTATTACAATGGGTGGGATCATGGAGAAAATAAATTTAAACGAGATGGAAAAGACAAAGAAGTTGTGTTGAAATCATTATACAATTCAAAGCAAATTACACTCGAGTTATTGCTTTTTTGTTTTTCAATATGATTCAGACTGCTCTAAAGTGCAGGAATGGCTTGGAACAAAACTTAAGAAATTTAAGTGATATCATTGAGAGGTTGAATCTAATTCACAACGAGGAATTTGTGCATCGTGACTTTCACCCTGGAAACATATTAATGTTCGGTAATCCTTCAATTGCTGATTTTTGACTTAGTAAACCAGCAGATATAGAAAATTCTGATCGAAAAATTTACCAGAGGTGCCATACACTAAAGCTGCAGATATTTACAGTTTTGGGATGATTACTTACGAGGTTGCCCAGGTGAATTAACTTGTATCAGACATCTATGACGAAGTATGATCCTATTCAAGAAAGCAGATCAACTTAAAGACTTGATTTACTTTTTGTTCTGAAAAATTGTTGTTATTAATTGTTAAACTGGTTATTTTTTGTGGATTTAAGTTGTTAAGAAATCTTTCTAATAATGATTTTAGCAAGCAAGACTTAAGTTGCTTTAAGGAACTTACTGAACTAGAAGAATTATTAATTAGTAATACAAATTTCCGTGCCAAATTTTCTCGGACAAAGGAGGAGCCACAATAATATGGCTGTCGTATTCAGATCATTGCTAACCACCAAAGCCGGACGGAGTTTACCGACTCTTGGGAATATTTGTTTTTTTTTTTAGTTAGCTCTATCAGCAATCCAAATAAAAACAATGATAGAAAAATGAATTATCAACATAGGCCGTGGAAAAAACGGTAAATAAATAATTTCGAAATTCTGATTGGTTCGCCGCAAGTTACACCAAGAATTTGGATACCGATACAACATGTCACTTTTTGAATAAATCGATCCACACATCAATATAAATCATCGTTTTTTTTTAAATAAAACACTATCATAAAATAAATAAATGGTAATAACGATAATATACATGTAATTACTATTCTTATCACTAATGACATATCGATACTACGCCTACAACGTATTTACTAATTTCATCCCAAAGTTCTGATTGGACGCAAATAATTTCCATTGCTGATTGGTTGACTACACATTGGGTCTTCTAGATTAACCAATAAAAATCCATAAATTTTTGATCAACAAATCTGACGCAAGAAAATTAACGGAAAACGAATTCTTAAATCTGGCTTGAAGCACTAATCAAGAATGTCGGCGAGGAAATTTTACATATAATCTTATCTTTGACTCTAACCTTAACACTAACCTAACGCTAAAATTAACCTTTAATATCCTCAACCAATCAGAACTTGGGGTGGAATTAGTAAATTCATTAAAGAGTACACGTAACATGTATTTTGTTACATGTGTTTACACAACAATAGAAGTTATAAGAGCCTTCTTTTTTATGCGTTCTGCCTCTCATCGTTTAATGTTAATGCATGTTGTTGGGCGTACGTAGTATTCCTGTGTCATTTTTCAAACAAAATGGAAGTGAACGACGACTTTCACACATATAAACAACGATAAATCATTGTTTTTTAAATAAAACACTGCCATAATTACTGATAAACTCAAGATGGCGTCTAAAACTTCGAATACTCATGATTGTAGTGAATGTCGTTGGTGTCGAAACAATTACTACTGCAAAGCGTGTTCAGTTCACAATATTCATGATTGTAGTAAGAACTGTTACGATTGTAAATACTACCCTAACTACTGCGATGAGTGTTCAGTTCACAATACTCATGAT
>CAJVPL010000914.1:0-18487 GCA_910591945.1 Ambispora gerdemannii | reverse complement strand
GATCCGGTTTTTTTTAGTAAACACAGTTCATAGTGTAATTCTTGGTTTAAATTTACGATTTTAGTCAGCACTTTACGATAGTCGACTAATAACGATAAATTTTATAATCAATTACGTAATCAACTATATGTAACTACGTGCTTATATAATCAATTACATGTATCACCAAATACATGAACATGTACGTACATGTACGTAGATCAACAAATACATGTATCGATATGTTGTATCACTATCGCTATCGCTATTAGATTAGGATTTTTTAATGATCTGATCGAAAAATTCATTAGAAATCCCAAATCATTTAGAAAACATATTTTTTTATTTAATAAACAAATATGAGTATTTATCAAATTTTTGGCTTTAAAAAGTTTTCTAATAATTTTTTTTCCAAATTATGATATAACATCCAGAAAAAACTCCTTTTGCTCGAATCTCTACTAATTTGACTGTAGTAAGTTCACACTTCAAAGATTTTGGTCCACAAAGTTGGAGCCTAGCTTCTTGCAAATCAATACGCATATTTGGTTGAATTTTAATATCAAATCTGTTGAACATTCCTTTTAGATGTTGTTGACGAACTATTATTGACCAAATTCGATGCTTTATAAAGTCATACAGTAAAAAAAAGCGCGATGATGTATTATTATTTGATTTGGCAAATGCAAGAAATTGTGTTCTGAAAATAATGTCTTTTAAAGCCTCGAATAATTCAAAAGAATCAGTTTTTTGATTTTAAAATCATTTGTCAAAGAATTAAAATATTTTTTTATTTTAGTAGTAGGTTTAGCAATAAGAGATAAGCCTAGCACAACAAATGAAATAGCCTGAGCTAATTCTGTACCATGCTTCCCACCTAAACGACATATAGATAATGGTAAGTAGATCCAAAATTCCATTCATTTTTAAAAATTTCTAATGTCTTTGCTAACTCTTTTTGTATTTATTGTGTAAGATCAAGAAATTCAAGTTCTGATAATTGATTGAAAGCAGTAATAATCTTCCAGAATGTATTCTTACTATTCATTGAATTTTGTTTAATCAGATTTCAACAATATTGGAAAGTTCATATACTATTTGAAAGAGAAAACTAGTTTTTTGATGATAATATATCATTTCAAAAATTATTGAGCAAATTGTTGATAAATATCTCTTCTTTAAAGATATTATTTATTAGTAATAGTATTATAATCACAATGTAAATAACAAGTAAAATTGAGTGAATTAAAAGAATGTTATTGAAGTAATAATTCTGAAAATGAATTAAGTTTTTTAAAATTAATTTATTCAAAATTTGTAATTATAATATTGTTACAAATTTGTTTCTAATTACTAAATTAGCTTACAAACTTGAAACTAAATTGGAAAAGAAAATTAAACAATAAATAAATATTAAAAAAAGAAAGATATCTAAGTTCTATACTAATTTTTACAGAAATTATAATAATTAAAGATATAATTATAAGATATAATAATAAGATAAAAGAGTTGTAAAAGAGTAAAAAAAGAAAGAAAATATAAAATAATAAGAGAATAAATAATTAAAAGAATTTTAAAATGCTAATTCTCTATATTTGCATCAAGCTTTCTAAAACTAAGATAATACAATTAGTAATAATAAAGACTTTGAATTTTATTATTTAATTTTTATTAATAAATACTTCTTATTTATAAGAAAAATAAAATAAAAAGTTAATAATTCCAATAATAATAATTTGTTTAGTATAATATAATATAAAGCTAATAATCTAATAGCAGTAATTTGTTCAATATGATATAATTTAAAGTTCAAAGTTAATAATAATATTTTGTTTAATTTATATAATTCAAAGTCACTTGTATAAAAGCTTTAATATATACAATTAAAAATAGAAAAAGCAAGTATTATTTGAAAAATAATTTTTATTAAAAAATAATTTTATTTTTTATTTGTAATATATCAAAATTCAGATAGTATCTCTATTTATATATTTATATATTTATTAAAAGTACAAATTTTAATAAAAAAATTATCTAATAATAAAATAACTACTTAAAAAGATTGAAATAAATATTAAAATATAAAAAGAATAAAATATGAGGTAAATTATCAAATAGAATATTGAATAAAGAATAAAATATTAGATAAAATATAAATAAAAAATAAAAAATAAAATATTGAATAAAAAAATAAAATATTAAATAAAATATTGGATAAAGAATAAAATATTAAGTTATTTTGACTATAATTATTATTTTTTTAATATTTTTAAATTTTTATAATGTTTCATAATTTAAAATAATTTTTATTACTATTATAATAATATAAATAATATATAAATTACAACAAATTTTAATTGCTTTTATATTTAATTTTTGATTAAATTTAATAATTATATTAGATTTTGAACTAAATATATAGTTTGTATTATTTTGTAATTTAGTATTAATATTTTTTTGTATCTAAATTATAATAATTTGTAATTTTTAATATAATATTTATAATATTTGTAGTTATATTATAATATTTGTAGTTATATAATAATTCAAATATTTTATTAATATATTAATTTTGTATATATATATTATTTTATTTTAATATAAACTTTATATTCAAAATATTTTTTATTTTTTTTGTATTATTATAATTATATTATAAAAATTATTAATTTCATAATTTATAATATTTTACAAATTTATAAAAATTATGCAAAGAACTTAAAATATTTTATAATTATATTATATACTATTAATATTTCTCTATTTATTTATTTTAAATAAATATATTTTAGTAAATCAAAAATTTTAAAACTTATACTTAATTAATTATTTATTTTTTTAGTAAATTGAAACTTTATTTTTAGTTAACATATTTATTTTTTATATTCTTATTTTATTTTTAATATTATCATTATATTTATAAATATGAGTTGTAATTAAATCTTAACTCAATATATCAGAACACGAAAATAAATAATATAATAAAACAAATATTTTTTAATAATTAAACAATTCATCTTTCACTTTTAATTATATATTTCAAAATTTGTAAACAAGTAGCTTTAAATTATATTAAGCTAATTAAAATATTATTATTAAATTATTGAATTAATATTTTGTTATAGATTAATCTTTTGATATTTTTATTATAATTGAATTATTTGAGAATTTTGTCATATTTATTATTATTAATTTTAAAATATATTTATATTAGTACAAAGAATTAATATGTTAATTAATATTTTAATTAACATATTAATTAGAATATCTTATTTAGTAAATACAATTAATTAAATACTATTTATAAATTGAATATCCTTATTTTGCTTCTTTTTATATTTTGTTTTTCTTTTAATTATAATAATTTTAGTAAAAATTAATATCGAACTTAGATATATTTTTCTTATTATTCTTATATTTGTTTAATTATCTTTTACAATTCCAATTCATATTTATTAATTAATTATAAAAATATATAATAGTACTCTTATCAATTATAATTTTATATAATAAATGTTTGTTTATAAATTTAAAAAGTTTCTTGTTAATAGTAATTGAGTAACTTTCTTATATTAATGAGATAATATATTAGTTATAATTCATAATTTAAATAAATAATCAATGAGAAAGATAAGAATTTCTTTAGTGTATTATTTTATAAAAGATAATATCTGATTAATAATTATATAATAAAATTAATAAATTTTGAAGTATATATTTATTTGTTTTTTTAATTTTTTTATATTATTGAATGAATTTGTAAGATATACTTTTCTTTTTTTAATATTTTTAAAATTTTATATATTATATTTTGAATGGCAAAAAATAATAAATTCTTATACTTTTTTTGTAGATTTAATAACAAAATCTCTCCAATTTGACTTTCTCTTTGATATATCATGATTTAAAAAAGATCTTGTGCAATAGTAATACTTTGACAACTTTAAAGAAAAAATTTATTTTTTGGCTCTTCTTGTAAGTTATTTTCATTTAGTATTTGGTAAGTATTATTTAATGAATTTTCTTGAAAAATATTGCAGCCTACATATGCTTTTTTCAAATGCTTGAATTTTTTTGGGATATGACATTCTACTAATTATAATGATTTGTTGTTATATTCTAAAATTTCTATTTTTATAATATAACGCGTATTTTTAAATTTAATGGTATCTATCAATATTTATATTATAAGAGATTTATTTTTGTATAATTTTATATTATATATACTATCTAAAAAGTAACATTATATTATTATAAAAATATATTATAAGTATTACAAACAACTTGCAAAACTCTAATAATGCAAATTTTATAATACATGTACATGTAAAAAATTGCAATCAAAATTCGATTAGAAAATTCTAAATACGTATATACGTACCGTATATGTACGTAGTAATCAAATATCCCCAACAAAATATGTATCAACTTTATTGAAATTTATTGTTATTCCAGAAAACAAACTTGTCAAATCTTTTTTGCTATCTGGAAGACAACAGACCGAATGGTTTGCATTTCAGTATACATATATATGAGTGTTTTAAACCAGCAAAGGAAATATTATATGAACTTAAGATGTAATTATAAAAAGAACTTGATAACAAGAAGAATACCAATACACAGCAACTTTTTATAGTATATCAAAAAAAGTTACATGTATTAATAAAAATTTTTCTACTATATCGAGAGTTTTTGAAAATTTACTATCGCTATATCGAGTGAATTTTATTAGAGGCAGTTTCAGATATTATTCACTATATCATGAGTTTAATTAGTCTCTCCACAATAAAGGGGATACACTATACTATAAAGAGAGTCACTGTGTATGCAAAAAGCATTCTTATAATACATGTTCAAAAATGTAATTTATACCAGACGGATCTTTATTAAAAAAAAAAGTAATTTCAATTTCAATGATACTGATACTTTTATTTCTAAATATCAATTCCAATACATCGGTCAATGTTTAGGCGCAAGTATTAAATACTGTAGAATGTCAGCACATGTCTCGTGAGTTCTCAAAAAATTAACGTTAACTGTCAGAATACAAGAATACAACGTAAATTTTTTTCGCTAATAACGACGGAGTCTCAATGGTTTACTATTTTCAATATCATAAAACGAGCAGTAAACGTCCTGTTGAAAATGTGTTGGAAGAATCAAATAAATGGGGGGGGGAGAAGATTTCATTAACAATTGCGATAATATCAATCAAAATGCTAAAATTTGAGCAAATTCTTAAATTAATGTTAACTTCTAACGCTAAGGAAATTAATATCAATATCGATATCGAATACGAAAGTTTTAAACAAAATACATGATTACATATCAAGCTATGACATACTGTACACCTAACGTTAACGTTAAGAGATTCCAATCCTTAATTAATATATTTCCTTACAGATTTTATTTTTATTAATTTATGATGGAGTAAATTGATCATTGCGAATTATATTACGTTAAATGCAAAGCTGCAAGTGAGAACAATATTATGATACTTGCTTCTAAGTGTTCTTCAAAAAGATACACTCTAATTGCTTCCTTGAATCCGTATATCCACAATCAAATGCCCGCCGATACCAATATATCGCCTGATGTTTATCCACCGACCCGCTAAACCCACTATGAAAAGAATACGCATAATTGTATTTTCCCACTCGATAACTTCCAACAACCGATTTTCGATAACAAAGTAATGCTTTATATTTATCAGGTCGTGTTCCGATTCCTAGCTGATAGCAGTATCCAAGTTCATTCGCCGCGTCTGGATTTCCAAGGTCGAGAGCATTTTTGCACCAGTAAAATGCTTTGTTTTCATCTTTTTCAACACCGCATCCTTCTTTGTAAAGAAACGCAAGCTGGATTTGGGCGTTGGTGTTACCCATGTTTGCTGATTTTTGGTATAATCTGAATGCTTCTTTTTCATCTTGTTCTATCCCGTGTCCATATTGATAACAATAAGCGAGATTGTATAGTCCATGATCATGATTTTTTTCCGCACTTTTTTTATACCAATGAACGGCTTTATTTAAATCCTGAGTCACTCCTTGCCCACTTTTGTAACAATTTCCAACATTACATTGTGATCCGGAATCCCCACCTTCCGCCGATATCACATAATAACTAAACGCTTTATCAATATCGGCTTTTACGAAAACACCTTTCTCATAACATTTTCCCAACCAACCCAATCCCATCGCATAACCACCATCAGCCGAACGTTGAAACCAATAAAAAGCCTTTTCTGAATTCTTGCGTGTTCCTACTCCTTCGTAAAAACACCATCCTGTTTGATTCGCGGCAACTGGATCCCCTTGTTCCGCAGCAATCAAATAATATCGAAACATTTCACATTTATCAATTTCTGTTCCTATTCCCTGGCAATACATAAATGCTAAAAGAGTTTTGTAGTTTGTTTCGTCGTTCCTTCGCTCAAATATCATCTTGAATATTTGTGATGGTGGTTCTCTGTGTGTTTTGAACCATTCGTTGACCTCTACTTCTATTATTCGGTCATCTTCGTAGTCATCACATCCTCTTTTGAAGATTTCAAGTAGTTCTTGCAATAAATCCCTAATATCTGATGTCATATTACTTACAATAGAATAAATTTTTAAGAAGTGTACAATAAAGTAATTTTAGAACTTTGAAGTAGAAAATACGTTTCGTATCCTTGTTCAGTCGACTCTCTATAACGAACCTCTTTATAACGAACTCTGGATATAACGATCCTTAAATTTTTAAATTTTCTATTAGTTTGTTATAGAAAAGTAGCAAGTTCTATACAAAACATAGCGATAGTGATTTTTATATACGTATGTAATGAACTTTTTTACTAACGCTAACAGAACCGTTGACTGTACTCATGCATGACGGTGATAAATTAGTAACATGCATAGTTGTTTCACAATAAGCCGAGTAACGGCAACGATAACGATAACGATAACAATAACGATAATGATAAAAACGGGGGTTCAATCTGTCGTTTGCTATGTTTATTTATTCCAGAGATAATTTAATTTAAATATGAACAATAACGATAAAGTTTTTAATAAATTCTGGTGCAGCAACCATGATAGAAGCAGCAACAACAGTAACAATAACGATAACAATATCAATAGGAATAATATTATTAGATACTACGATGAAAATATGGGTGAAGAGAATGACGACGAAAACTATTTATCAAATGCTTTAAAAGAGCTTTTACAACAATTCTCTTCGATCACAAATCCTGGCGGGCAAGATGAACACCTACTAGAATGCGTTCAAACTTGGTCCTCTCAACACAAAAAATTCACCGAAATTCAAATCTTTAAGAATCTAAAACAAATCGCTCGCAAAAATCGCGATTACGCATGTCTACTAGGATTCTTTTATCATAAAGCTTTCGGAACAACGGAAAACCCATACGAAACATTTAAATGGTACCTACGAGCTGCTGAACACAATGACGCATTCGGTCAAAATCAAGTCGGTACTTGCTTTCTGGATGGGTATGGCACAAAAATCAATAACGAGAAAGCCTTCTGCTGGTATCAAAAATCAGCGGATAACGGTTGTAGTAATGCTAAATCTAACCTCGGATACTGTTATCAATATGGACTTCATGTAAAGAGAAATTATAGATATACATTTTATTGGTACTCTAAAAGTGCAGAGATAAGTGACGAATTGGGTATGTGTAATTTGGCAGATGCGTATTTACACGGTATAGGAACGAATGTTGATGTTCATCGGGCCTTACAGTTGTCTTTGGAAGCGAGGAATTTGGGGTGCGTGGATGATGTAGTCAAAACTTTTCGTAAAATTTTCCATTCTGAATGAGTAACCTCCGTAAGAATGAGGATTACCTGTATAATCAAATTCCTATTTGCAATTATTACATGTATATTTAATTGTTTTGGCATATTTTCACTAATTAATATTGTACATTTTATAGCATCCATTATTTTATGGATTGTTTTATTAACTTGTTTTCTTCTATGTGTTTTTACTCAATCACATAATTTTTGTTTTTGCATATTACACGTTAATATCGTTATTATGGAGAAAATCAATATCGATATAAAGTCTATCCTCTGCACCTTTTCCGGATTCAAGACAATGATTTAGCATGCATTAACTTATAAGTGAAACTCCATTCAATGCGTTTTTTTCGAACAGAAAAAAGTTTTTCTTTATCTATTTTTCTTCGTAAAGTTCCATAATACATGTATCACTAAGGCACGAAAACTCATATCGATATGAATGATTTCCATTCGCCACCTTTAGATCTTTTTTCAGCTTGGCACAGTGAATAAAGTTTTCCGTCGATAGTTCACTCACGTTTGTCCCAGACATTAAAATGACAGCAACATTCAGATCCAACACTTTACAGTTTTAGGGTAGAGACATAAATCACGTAATTTTCCTGCTGATAGCAAGTGATTTTTTAAATTTTACGTAATTGGCTAATTGAAAATATGACATCACACATGATTTTGGTCCAGACCCATCCCCCCAAGAAAACACGTAATTTATACTGCTTTTCACTCCCTTGGGGAGTTACTAAAGATAATTGCGGAACACCAGCAAGAAATTCAAAGACAAAACTTTAATCGTTTTTATATAACTATAGGAATTGAAATTTGGTCAAGTTATAGCGATGACTTAACGTTAACGTTAATCATTTATTTTCTACGCTTTGCGTGATTTGATAGTTAACGTTAATGCTCCCACTATATGCCAATTAACTTTCATTCAATCTCTAAGTAAAAATACGGATGGATTAAATCGATCAATTATAGCAAAACATAATCAACCAATTAGCATAGTTATATTACATAACTAAGGCTCCATTAAGCAATGCCCGGAAAAAATTCCCCAGGCACCATTTAAGTCCCTGTTCATCCGAATCCCACATGCGTCGCACCTAAACTCTTTATTTCCACCCAAATTCCTGCACGTTTTGCTTGTGTATGCTTCTGACACCGACGTTATAACAATTTTACCAAATTCCTCCATCTTAAATACCAATCGTTTCGCATGCGCCCAACTCATCATCTTCCGAACTATCCTATTATTAAGTCTTCTTCCTTGTCAGCGTTGTGACATTTGTGCTATGAAATGTCGGCAATACTATTATATCAAAAGTACGAGCCAACCACAATGCAGTTTTTTGTGAACTTCATCCACTAAATATTGGATGCGTTTTCTTAAGCGAGCTTGGGCTCGTTTTATAGAGTTACGCTTTTTTGCTGGTGCTCTAGTGGTGCGTAAATAATACGGTTAATATCATTGTCGCCGAAATTTCCATACCAGACTGTGGGTGAATACCATGTGAGATAAGTTCGGACACCAGGATCAATGGCTGATTTCTTCTGCTTGATTATCACGGATAGACTTTCCATACACTCATACAAATGTCCAATGTCCTAATTTTCTCTCGTATATTCCATTGTAACTTTTCCAGTTTCATACGGCCAACAATGATAGTTCGTGATGAAATTGTGGCTTTGTTAAACCTTTGTGGCGTGGATAATCCAGATCACTAGCACGAAGAACCTTATTATGTAATAGCCTTAGGTAAAAACGAAGTGGTTCACGGCAGTAATGGGCACGAATAGTAATAGTTTGGCGGTCATCTTTTTAGAGGCAAAATGAAGTATGTTTTAAGGGCTTTGACTTTTTCTCTTTCGATTTCTTGCAATGACTTCATCTCTGGCCTGTATAACACTTGAAATAACATGATCAAGCATCTCATATGGCACCTGTTCCATAAACACCCATTCCTTTGTGTATCTAATTTTTAGCCGAAGAAGCACTCCGAAAAAAAAACTGTTTTGTAGTTCTATAATGCTGACGGTAACTGCTTACTACCATGTTATAAACCAATCTAGCACAACTCATCCACTGTCGAAGCAAGATCTTCTGAGAAGAATTGGGATCATTCGTACTTTCAGTGATCGTATCAAATCTGCTTTCTTTGTTCTCTTGACTCGTCGTGTTGTTTGCACTTTCTTCCTGCGTTTTTTGCTTTTTGTTTTGTTTCCGTTCTCGTTTGTATCTAAAAAATAAGTGATTTAATTTGGTTTAGGTGAAAGTGCAAATAAATAATTTACCTAGCAGATCGCTTTCCATATAATCGGCAGATGAAGACGGTGTTAATGGCGAAGATATCCTGAGAAAGTTCCCATTCATCCGTTGGATTGTTATTTGAGAGAATCATGAGCCTCGTGCTATTAAGGTGGAAGATGAACTCGATGAGGTTGAAGACGAATCTACAGAGCCTGTCTCTATAGGCAACCACAATTTCCTTGACCAGTCCGCGACTCCAATAGGGAACGCAGTCCGGGTTTCTTGTAGATAATGCCGGAGCCGATATCGGAGATGAGGTTATGGTTTGGAAATTGTGAGAGGAGGTATTGTTTCTGCCTTTCAAGATCTTCTTTCTGTTTCGGGCTGGAGCCTCTTGCGTAAACAAATAATACAAAATGTAATTATTTTTTTGTAAAAAAGGACAGGGAAGTGAGTAGAAGAAAAAAAATCAAGTTTCTTTACTTAATCTCTTGGGAAAGAAGGTTGTTCGAGATATGAAAATAGTATTTTTTAAATGCTAGAAAAAGTTTTTTTTTTTATAACAATACTACTACTGTTGCTTTTATTACTTAACTACAAGTATATGAAAATGAATTTCATTATAATAACAATGAAATAATGAATAATATATGGCTGCTAATGTGTGCATATATACTAGGTGGTCGAAATGATGGAAATGCGAGCCGGGGACAGTGCAGTGATTCCAAGTTGATTGTTTTTCTATGGTTCTTCTGCCAGTTGTTGGAGTAGTGAAGGATGAAAGTAGAGAAAGTGAAAGAAAAGTAGTAATCCATTTTTTTAATGGCGTGTGTTGGTTATGCAGAGGCACAGAGAGAGAGAGAGAGAGAGAGAGAGAGAGAGAGAGAGGAGTTATTTATTGTGTTGTAGAAGGAAAGGTAAAAAAAGCGAGTTTGTTAGTAATTTGATTTATTGATTGATTAATGTGAACTCAAACGAATTGTCTAGTGAAAACAAGAATGCAATTAACTTTTTCGAAATTCTGACTGCTCTGGAGTGCACTCGTAGTCTTAAATATTATGAAATGACTAACAATCCAGCTATAAATGAACTTTTCATCGAATTTGTAAAGTTCAGAATAAAAATATTGGATAAATTAACAGTTTTTTTTTGCAGGATAAAATAGTGATATTATATAAAAAATTTATTAGAAAATAATATGTCAGAAGAGATTTGACTGGCTTGGTGGAGATATACAAGAGTTTCGCAAAAACTCTTTGCACAAAGAAAAATTATTGGAAAGATTTTGTCAATTTATTATTCATCTTAGAATTGAAAAATTCTTCGAGCTACATAATCTTCTCAATATAGACGAGCCTCTATTTGGTTTAATATGACCAGAAACTTTAGAGGTTTCTGCACACACACACCCCTAGTGTATTGACCCTTTTCTACCTGTCGTCATTGTATGTATTCTTGTTTCAATTGAAAAAATACAATTTTGTTAGTGACATTTATTTGACT
The DNA here is from genome assembly GCA_910591945.1 of Ambispora gerdemannii. NCBI lineage: Eukaryota > Fungi > Glomeromycota > Glomeromycetes > Archaeosporales > Ambisporaceae > Ambispora > Ambispora gerdemannii. The sequence continues at coordinate 6,946 of CAJVPL010000914.1, read as the reverse complement.
TAGTTATTTTTATTCAAAAAGAGGAGTTAGATTTTTATGTAGATATATTATAATAGTAAAAATATAATATGACATGATAAAATTAATCGAAGAAAACGTTGCAAGGTAGTGATTAAATTAACTTAACGCTGTAGGTGATTCGCGTTTTTTTTTTAGTATACCTTAAACCGTCCAGCGGGCAAATTTGCCCACTAAAATTTTTTTGTACGTTTACTCCTAATTTTTATGCTTAACCCCCCTTTTTCTAAGCTAAAATAAAAATATATCGTATTTTTAATCAATATGATATAGAATTTGTAATTTTGATTACAATTATTGATTGATTTTTTAATCAATTCTGTTTTTCCTATGTTGTTAAAAAAAAGAAACTTACGTTACCGCTACGATACATTCTCCTTATCGTTGTGTCAAAGAAAATGATCGACACAATATGTGTGTTTTTGACCTATCGCTCTACGTGTGTCTTAAACCGTCAGGTTTAGCGGGCAAATTAGCCTGCTAAAATTCCATAAATTTATATCTAATATATTTTACCAAAAATTAAAATATTTTTTAAAAAAAGGTTGTTTAATTGTATATTATATAATAGATATTTTCACTTTTTTAATAATTATAAAACATTATAGTTGTCTATAAGTTAAAAAGAAGCAATTTTAAAAAATTTTTATTATTAATCTTAAATTTAAAAATATTTTATAATAAAATTACGAGAAAATTTAATTCATAAGAAAAATGCGCATTTACAATTAATACTCGCGAAAAAAATAATGAATTGAATAAACACATGATATATTGAAGGGGAGGGGATATGTAATAAATAAATAATAAATGAATGTGGGAGAAAAAAAGAGAGTTAGGTTGCCATTTACCATAAATCAAATGAAGAAAAATATCAGCATTATTACTATTATTATCATTACAATTATTCTCGTTATTATATTATTCAGTAGTAAAGTACGATCCGCAGAATCAATGATATCACGTAATTTCAAATGAAGAACAACATAATCAGTAACATTCTGATCAAAAGGAGTAAAGGTAATAGAATAGCCGCGCAAAATCGGGGAACCGTGTTCTTCAGAATCAGAATAAGATGATGTGTAACCTTCGGAATAACAAGTGGAAACTAGACTTAAAGGTAGGTCAAACATATTATTTTCATCTAAAACATCTGCGGTATTATTGTTTAGTTTTCGAAAGAGACATTTTTTCATATAGTTGGACAAATTACCAAGTCGCGTAAAAGTTCTTGTGCAACCACTCGAAGGACATTGTTTAATTCCCGAAGATTCGGTAAAAATATAAGTGATCGCGTGATGAGGAATTAAATATGGATTCTGCATGTATAGCATTTTTCTTCGTCGACTGTTTTCTTGTCTCTCATGGATTCGGCAATGTCGCACGAATTCATCTGAACGTAAAAATTTTTTATTACATCCTTCCCATTGGCATTCATGCGGTCTTTCATCAGTATGTCTCATTGTATGGCGAGTTAAATGTGTAAACCGAGTAAAACTTTTGGGACATAATTTACATTGATATGGACTCGAATTTGGTTGCTGAGAGGCTGATATTTCTTTCTCCTCAAGTGGTAGTGATTGTTCTTGTTCCACCAAAATATCTTGATGATTTGTCATTATTACTATCGCTATTATTGATAAGAAAAGTTTGTGAATCTTTTATTTGAATAGGGAAAAGGAAATGCAAACTTAGGGATGGGAAAACTTAGGGGAAGGAAAAAGTGAGTATAGATGAAGACGATTATATCAGAGACGCGCGAAACGTTGATTTTAATGGGAAATTTTGGTTGTAGGCAAAAGACGAGAGACAAGAATCTGTTATATTTATACTCTTGCCTCGATTCGAGCAAAAGTTTTTATTATTATTACATGTACACGTACATGTAGTAAGAATCGAAATACGTACCTATTTCAGGAATTTATTATTAATCAAGCTCTTTTAATAAACATAATTTGTTCTACCAAATGGCTATTTGATCGATTTCGTTCATGTGTAATTAAGTTTCCCACATCTGAAATAGACGTTCAGATGGTAGGAATTGTCAAATATTTACGTGCAAATTGGGTATATAGTGATAGGAATCGATTCTCAACCCAAAATCAATTCTCGAGCACGGCGATGACGACGACAGCAATAAAGACGATGAGCGCGATGACATAACTGGTCTTTGGTTTTGCTTTTCATTGCATGTTGATTTTTTCTCTTTTCGTTGGAATAGTTGAAGTTGTGCTTTGATTAGTTGAATTCGTAGAGATACTACATGGTAAAGATAGTATAGAGGCAATTGAAGTACGTATGTCATCAGATTGAGATTCTGTATCCGTTTCATTACATGTACTTTCTGTTGTTTCATAAATATCATTCAAATTTGGATCAATATTAGTTACTTTTGGCATCAGTATCACTATCAGAGCTATTAAACTCTATATTGACAATAACTTTTTGGTTATTATCAATAGTAACATTTTTGTTGAATGACAGTGCGTTGTAACATTTGCACGTTTTTCATATGATTTTCGATTAGTGCTCCGGTCGGACGAGTCGGGTCGGGTTTTTAGATATATATGAACTCGACCCGAGTTAAAAAATCTTTATATGAAAATACCCGAGTTAGCTTTTATATAACCCGAACTCGACTCGACCCGACTCGTATCGACCCGGGGATTTTATAATATTATTGATAGTGCTCCGAAGGGGTCGAGTCGGGTCGGGTTTGGGACATATTCGAACTCAACCCGAGTATAAAAATTAAAATATAAAAATACCCGGTTAGCATTTATGCAATCCGAATTCGATAATATTTAATGCGCATAATCGTCGACTGTCCAATTTTGGTATTTTTTTGCCCACTTCTAATCGGCGTTTTTGGTGTTTTTGTAGTATATATATATAATATATGCATTGATTTTTATGAACGATAATTGGTTAGTAACTACAGATATACATATAATTATCTAAAACAGTAATTAATGTCATTACTATTGTCTGACATATCAAGTATTTGCTTACTATTACCGTGAACTGTTTCTAAATTTCTTTCTATATCATTTTCGTCACTTTCATTATCTATATAATATTGATTTATACATGTATTTATCTTTTCATTCATCACAGCAATGTGTTTTTCAATAACTTGTTTTTGTTGATCCGGAGGAGATTGCAATTTATGATTGCTATAAATATAAACTAATTTAAGAATATGCTTAGGGTAGTGACATATATTATTTTATTATAAGTATCTACTCCTCTCATCTTCAAATCAAATAGTACATGTTATTTTGTCATACAGTAACTTTGTATTACATTGGATCTCTAATCTCCTATTTTGTAAAACTTAAAAGATTGTACTTATTGATAAACCAAATTCGATTAGTCTTGTTTAATCTCCTAATTATTTATGAAACTTAAAAGGTTGTACTTATTGATAAACCAAATTCGATTAGTTCTGTCTATTTATAATAGATAAATCTTTAATTTTTTAATTATTTTGTAAAACCTTAAAGATTGATAAACCAAATTTGATTAATCTTGTTTATTTATAACAAATAAATATCTAATCTGTAAAACTTAAAAGGCTGTGCTTATTGATAAACCAAATTTGATTAGTCTTGTTTATTTATAACAAATAAATATCTAATCTCCTAATTATTTATGAAACTTAAAAGGCTGTACTTATTGATAAACCAAATTCGATTAGTTCTGTCTATTTATAATAGATAAATTTCTAATCTTTTAATTATTTTGTAAAACTTAAAAGATTGATAAACCAAATTCGATTAATCTTGTTTATTTATAATAAATAAATATCTAATCTTAGAATTATTTGTAAAACTTAAAAGACTGTGCTTATTGATAAACCAAATTTAATTAGTTGTATCTATTTATAACAGATAAACTCATATTATATATATTTTTGTAAAAAAAATTTCATTTTGCTTGACTAAAAGAGATAAATAAAAAGTGTAGCATATCAAAATTATTATTTTTATTTCTTTGATACTTGATAATTAAGCTAGCGATTTTGCATTTTTTATTATAAAACTCAAAAAATTTTATCAAATTATAAACATGTTTACTGAATTATATACAAAAATTTATAATTTTTTGATAAATGCTGAAGAAGTATATATTACTACTATTTTTGTTATTTATTAGAGAATAGAAAAAGAACCATGGATATTATAAAATAAATTAAGAAATATTATAGATCATGCTATAGATTCTGCTAGTAATTTATATGAAGAAAATTCAACACGTCAATTAAAACTTCTTCAAATACTTTATCAGATTGGTTATTACTCTTGTTTATTTATAATAAATAAAATTACTTTTATTATATAATGATATTATATAATTCATTCACAAAGATAAATGCTGAATAAATAATTCAATTATTATAGTTGTTACTTATTTACATTTATCCTAATTAGTTCACTTCTGTATAATATTTACATAGTTTGGGGAATATTTAAGAAGCTGTTATACAATTATTTTATTTATTCTATGATATATAATGTCTTTGCTCTGCAAACAACCTGCTATGATCAAATTTATTTGACAGTGTGGAGAATATCTAAGTTATAAGTTATTATGTTGTTTTATAGTATTACACAGAGTTTTATTGATGTGATAATTATACAAAAATGATAATTTTGCATATATATTGATAGTATGTGTTTTTTTAAGGATGAAATTTAAAGTTATAATATAATACTGAAAATTAACATATAATATTTTATATTTTATAATAGTTTGAAGTTGCTTTTGAAGGAGTTTGTAGTTTACGTGATATTAGAGTAGTAAAAACAAATAAAAAAAATTACTTAATTCGAATCAAATTGAAAATAACATAAATAACTTGAAAGCAAAACTTGAAAAAAATACAACATCTCTTTATCAACATTTATACTTAAGTATAAATAAGATATCTGTATCAAAATTAATCTGGAAGGATTCACTAACTAGTCAGATTATTAATAATAATTTAATTATTATACAACAATTACCAAAAAATTTAAAAAAAGCTTTATGATAAGTATTTTTGTATTGCAAATATAAAGTATTTATATTATAAAAATCAAGCTCATAATATTTTTGTATTAGAAATCTGCTTGTCAAATGATATTTACACCTATATTAATGATCAAAGAGATATATAAAAAATTTGTATCAAGTTTTTTTAAGCAAGAAAATAAAGAAAAACTATTAAAATTAATATATAATGAAACTTAAAAAGAATCAGAAGAAGAAATTATATGTATTATAAAAGAAATTTTGGATGTTTTAAAAGATATTTGGAATAATTTAGCCTTTAATTCTGAACACACAAGATCATTAAATAAAGAAACTTATCAATTAATTGTCATAGTATTAACATTTTGAATGTTATTAAAAAATCTTTCCATCAAAAACTTCTCATATATCACCACTTCAGAAAAACAGAGTGTTGCTAGTGCAGATAGAAAAAGAAAAGGTCATATAAGAAGGTAATCAGATATCATGCTCGTTATAAAATATCTTGAAATGATATTTGAGTTAATGTATGTTGAATATTCTCGTTTATTCTGCAATCCACAAAAAAAGACAGATGATGAGATAAAATTATGGTGTGAGTGTAATGATAAAATGTATTATACTCACAAAACTCTTAGACCTAATAAAGATAAGTTTGGAATTGTTAGAGTACAAGTAGCAGAAAATATGTTATATTTGAATATTTTTGTTAGAGACAAAGCTGATATTCACTGATACTATCATTTATAATCAGCTGAAATTCCTATATAATTATCAAATGAGAGTATAGTAACTAAATTTGTAGAAATCTTATTACTTTTACATAATATTATTATTACAAATTTATCCTTATTATTTCATGCATCTATATCCAAATCAAAATGACAAATAAAAGAAAGCACTATAGTTTTTCTCCCATGTTTGAGTAATTTTTATATTATATTACATATATATTTGATTATTACAATAAAGATGTATAAATATATTGATTTTTTTGGTTTAATATAAATACTATTAATATATGAAATTAAACACATATTGATCCTTATCATTAAAATTGTATTGGTATTAGGGATAGGAATCGATTCTAAAATCAATTAATATTTTTGATTTCCAACAAAAATTGATTCTTGAGCACAAAATACAATGATTATAATGATGACAACAGCAATAACAATAACGAGGATGACGATAATAACAATGATGATGATGATATTATAACTAGACTTTGATTTTGTTTTTCATTGTATATTGATTTTTCATTGGAGTAGTTATTAATTAAATTCGTAAATATTACATAATATAGAAGAAATTAAAGTATTATTATTAGATTGAGATTTTGATCAATATCACTATTAGAGTTATTAAACTTTATATTGATAATGATTTCTTGATTATTATCAATATTAACTTTTTTGTTGAATGATAGAGTACGTAGTACTATATTATTTGTATGTTTTTCACATGAAAATTATAATTTTCAATTATATATACATGTATTTACGTATATAATTATGCATTATTGTTATCAATTTTGTCTTTAAAATCGATTCTCAAATTTTAATTAATTATAAATTTTAATTGATTCTTTAATTTTAATCAATTCTCAAATATTAATCAATTCTAAGAATTAATTTTCTCAATTCTACATGTATACAATGGCTCACTTTTGAAAATGTACACAGAAAAAAAATAACAAAATTCAAATATTTTACTATTGAAGAATTATTCACGATCAAAAGCAATTTAATTACATTTATTAAAATATCAAATATTATTTACAATTGAGTTTATTGTTTGATATGATTATAATAAAAAAAATAAAAATTTTTAATTATTGTTACAATTATTTTCAATAATTCCGTAATTAACGAATCTTTTAAAAATAATAGAAAATATGAAAATCTTCAAA